>JACATO010001641.1:0-23303 GCA_018389105.1 Nautilus pompilius
TGCTAGGTGGCTGGTAGGGCTTGCAAGCGTTTTGGATAACAATCTTGTTGTGGTGCAAACCCATCACCTGCTGGAATTTATCCTGCTGCGTGATATCGCGATATATTCCTTTTGTCAGAATTCTATCAATTCTTACCAAGTCATTAGCTGAATGACCGGTAAAACGACGCCGTACTTTCCTCCCACCACACTTAATTGGAGACCAGATGCAGCCATCCTTATACTTTCTTCAGCCTTCGTTTTAACGCCCTTCCGACCGCTTAGAGACGAATATTTCAAACCGGCTCTCGTCTCACAGCGGGAGCTGCATGCAATGAGGTCTGCGGCTCTCGTGATGGTTATCTCAGTCGTCGCTTTTTCCTTATTACCACGTCTGAACAAAGGCTTTCTCCAGTTGGTACTCAGCCAATCGTTCCGACATCTCTTAACTGTCTATCGATGGTAGAGATTGAAATGCTGATTACTGCAAAGGAATTGCGGTCAACGTTAATTGGCTACCTGTCAGGAAAAGGTTCGCTCTTGGCTTTCGGACCAGCAAGAAATCTATCTTCTTGTCCAATGTTTTTTCCTCTTCTTCAGCCCTTTAAGTTCATAGATGACTTCATTTTATGAATTACTGTTTGCATATCGTCTTAAACATCTCCAACTCTTTCAAAATTTACCATTGTGAGCATAACCATCTTTATTAAACCTTGTTTTGTATGGAATTCCATTTTTAGTTTCTAGTTCATCTGCCAAATAAATCAGAAGCAGTCATCAATAATAAGACCAGTCAAGATTTATACAAAAGCTTGGTATGAATTAACAATTATTCAAATTAGTAGTAAGATAATATGATACGAACACGATAGCATTATCGTTTCGGTAAGAACTAGTTTTAACATTCACAGAAGTAACTTTCTGGGATCATATTTTTGCAAAATGCTTAAAGTGATAACATAGCCCCAAGTAATATATATTTTCTTATTGATGCTTATAATTTTGAACATCAGTGTATATATATATATATATATAGGAGAGGGGAGTGTAAATAATATATTTAATATTTCGCAGGTGTGTCCTTAATATTTGCATTCACTTGTCTTCGTTAAGCTACACGTTCAAAGAGTCCGTTATTGGCATTCAAGCCCTGACCACGGCATTATGAAGAATGGAGAGACAAACTTTAATTGACATATCTACCAACATCGATTTATCTTCTGTAATTAATTGCCTGCTGTGGTTAAGCACCATCTCTAGATCGTGTAGAGTATCCACCGCCTCTCAGAAGTCGAAGGTTTCCGAGCTGGAACATTGCGCGGAGAATTTCGCGTTTCCAGGAATCTCGCACCTAGGCAAGCACTGCAGTTCCCTCTTGCTGGCTTAACCCATTTTCATATGATTGGAAGTCATGAAACTAGTTTCTTAGACGATCGTGCTTCCTGCTACACTTGAATCACCTACAATGACAAGGTCTAGAGGCCAGACCACTAAGGCCGAGGGTCTTAGTTCGAATCCTATCCCCATGGCATGGTTTTTCTTTCGCTTTTTTTTTTAAATTTCACTTTTTAAAAAAAAAAAATTTTCTTTTAAACCGGCCGGCCGCGTGAGTTTCTTCCGAATACTCCGATTTCTTTCCATATTATTTTAGTAGAAACTCGAGGCCTTTTCCTCTATGAGACGATGGTGGAAAATCGCTTGCTGCCAACCGCCAAAGCATCTCTTAGGAAAGTGCCAGAAACTGGAGCGAGTCGCTTAAGTAACCGATTAATAAAAAATAAGTTTAAAATATTCATTATAAAAGAGATCGATATATATTATATATGAGGAGAGAGAGAGAGAGAGATGACGTCAGTATACAGAGAGAGAGATGACGTCATTATACAGAGGGAGAGAGAGAGATGGAGAGATGCAGAGAGAGAGAGCGAGAGATATGATGTTCAGTTCAGACAGAACAGACACAAAGAAAGAGAGAGAGAGCGATGGAGAGTGCAGCAGAGAGAGAGAGATGACGTCAGTATACAGAGAGAGATGACGTCATTATACAGAGAGCGAGAGCGAGAGAGATATGATGTCAGTTCAGACAGACAGACACAAAGGAAAGAGAGGAGAGAGAGATGGAGAGATGCAGAGAGAGAGAGAGAGATGACGTCAGATACAGAGAGAGATGGACGTCATTATACAGAGAGAGAGAGAGGGAGATGAGAGGAGGAGAGGAGCGAGAGAGAGGAGAGATATGAGTCAGTTTAGACAGACAGACCACAAAAGAAGAGAGAGAGAGAGATGAGAGCTGCAGAGAGAGAGAGGAGAGGAGAGAGAGAGAGTCATTATACAAGAGAGAGATGACGTCATTATATAGAGAAGAGAGAGAGAGAGAATTATGATGGTTCTGATGATGTCAGTTCAGACAGACAGACACAAAGAAAGAGAGAGAGAGAGAGAGAGAGAGCGAGAGAGAGAGAGAGGAGAGAGATGACGAGAGATGGAGAGATTGCCAGAGAGAGAGCGGAGAGAGGATGAGAGTCATACAGAGAGAGATGACGTCAATTATACAGAGAGAGAGAGAGAGAGAGAGAGAGAGATATGATGTCAGTTCAGACAGACAGACACAAAGAAAGAGAGAGAGAGAGAGTGGAGAGATGCAGAGCGAGAGAGAGAGAGAGCGAGAGAGAGAGAGAGAGAGAGAGAGAGAGAGAGAGAAAGAGAGATTTAGAATTTTTTTTAAAATAGCAAATAATTCATTCAACCGCAATCAGGAAATATTTGCTTGGATACTAACGAAGACATTCTCTCAAATGAAAGGAACGTTCACGTTTACTTTCTAAATTTTATTAGCTTTGTATTCGTTTAATCAATCACTCAATTACTTAGAATTTTTCGAAGTTTAACTTTAATTTTGTTTTTAATCTCTTCATGCTATATTCCAACATATTTTATGTCGGTACAATTAATATGATTTATGCAATCGAAATCAAAGATTTTGTCTGGAATTCAACCATGAGATTATTTGACGGCAGATTTATCATCTTTTAGGGAGAAATAAAAAAAAAAATGTATTTTCCAAAAAGTTCCTTATATTGAGCTGATCGCATTGCTAAACGTTTCAAATTGGAAATATATTTCGTCTTTTTTTTTCTTCTTCTGTCTTTCTATGAACTCTCGAGTCTTTCAAATCATCTGTCAGCCAATACTCATTCGACTCCGAAACTCGATTAGATTTTAATAAAGATGAATTACAGCCGCAGTTTTCGTGATATAAATTAAGCCCTACTGATATCTTTTGCAAATCGGTCGGGGCTCTTTATTTTTCTTTCTTTTCAGAATCTTATTAAGTAAAAATAAAGTCTCCTTTCATCGTGATCACATCAGGCTGTGTGTGTCTCATTGCATTAAGAGCCGTCCTCCCTTCGTTGCCGGGAAGATGACCGAATAACTTCATGTTGGATATGTTAATTAGTCGATCTTATTTTCTAATGAGCGGTTTCAATTAAATATTGTCACGTTGGTTTCTTTCAGGCCTTGGTATCATGGGTCACCCTCTAAATAGAATAGGGGTCTTAAAACCGCCCGTTTAATTAAAATCAACAGCAACAACAACCTACAATGAAAAATCGGTTTAAAGAGTAAAATATCTTGTTTTTAAAAACGTTCATTTGTTGATAAACATTTAATTCAAACTTTATTTAATCTGCATTTGTTAAAAAAAATTATATATGTAATAATTTAACTAAGTCATTCATATTTAATAAAAAATTTTCTAATGGAAGCTCTTGATATTCTTTAAATATGTATGGGCGACAACATGATTCTCATGTCAATACGGAAACCCTTGATTGCGTCATAGTTGTGCATAGTAAATATCAAGTTTTGTTTTCTTCTTTTAATTATCTTTAGTAAAAATGCTTAATTTTCAAACGGTTGATTCCCGACTAAAGTATACTTAAGGAAAATAATATTTGGCATTGTTTCTAGCAGCCTATATTTCCCGCAATAAGTGTACGTCAATGAGTTGCATTGTTCGGGTTACTTGTGGGGGTCATCACACTCCTAACAGAAAATATCCATCTTCCCTCCTCCTTCCTTAGACGCTGAGCTAAACTCTTACCTCATACAGCGTTTTAGGAGTAAATCAGACCTGGGACGTCATCTTTAGGAGAAGTTTACCGATGTCCGAATTTCGTGGACGGCCGAATGCACACTTGTTGCAGCATGCTTACCTTACCTGGATGACGCAAATTTCCTGGCATCAGAGATCCAGCCGACCAGAACCTCGCGTGGCCCATCTGTTGCTTCGGGGCGCATACACCAAATCTGTATATAGTTCTTGGACTAATCTTTGGAGAATATCTCCTCTCCAACACGCCTAAGGTATGATGTCTCTCTCTACCCAATTTTTTTCCGGTAGTAAAATCCCAATACCTTTTGGTCGAACAGAACTCATTTCATAGGGAATTATTTAGACTTTACACCGGCCAGAATTTCTCAGCAGCCATGGCTCGCTCATCACCTGTGCAGATTCGATGGCGTCAACAAATTCAGTTAAACTCACGTGAATGCTGTCAACTTACGACAGAAAAACCATATCGTTTGATTCACAAGTTCTGCTTTTCGGAAAATGTGATGGTTGTGTGGGGGGGGTATTAGAATCTTTTACACTTTTGCATCGTGTCACCTGTGCTCGCTGGTCTACTCGCACAATTTACTCTATCTGCCACCGGAATATAGACATTAAGGTGGCTCACCTCGTTATCGTCTGAGAGCGCCACTTATTTCTGACCAGAGATCAGTAATTTATATATGAGATAAAATAAAAATCGTGTACTTTTCGTTTACCCGCCGCTATCTTAACTCTAGTGTGCGCCGGTAAACATTCTCTGTCGTCTCTAATTTAACCAATATGGCGGCGCCGTCAACCTAACGATGTAATCTTCTTCTATCCGATCATCCATTTTCTTTTCTTCTTTACCGTCTCCTATATATTTTTTTTCCCTGTTACTCTTTAAAACCTGGGAGGGAGAAACATTTTCCAGCTAAAAGCTGTCCGTTAGAAATCAAGAAAGAGCATCAATTTTGTCTAATTCCCGTCAATTTACTGTGCCAACCACCATTTTTTTTTTTGTTTTTTTTTTTTTTGTGCGCGCGCGCGGCCGCCTCTCCCCTCTCCTTGTATTTATTCGCCGCCTTCGGGAACGACGACATGGAAATAATCGCCGGTTGGGCTTGAAAGCGGAGTACAGGGGCGCATTTGGAGCTGGCGGACGGGTAACCGCTGGGGCGCACATCCCGTCTTGGGACCGGTTTAAGCGGGGGAAAGCTAGGAACGACTTCGCTTTGTGGCCGCGTCAACGGATTTTCCTTCCTCCATCGATCAGGGCGAAAAAGCTTCGTTTCTACCTTATTCACCTTCAGGGAAACCCACTGTTAAATATTTATCGGGTTTTCAGGAATCTGCTTACAAATTTTTTAAAAGGGGCCCCCTTTTTTTTGAAGGCATCCAATTTATAATAATGCTTCTGAGAATTTTTATATCTGCAATTTTCGCTTTAAGTTATTAATTTTCTCTTTTTTTTGGTACACTATGTCAGAGGGCGCTGAGACCTGGGTGTGTGTGTGTGGGGGGGTGCTCTCAGTGTAAAGTAATGTTGGTTACTATTTTCAGACAGGGGGCGCTTTGGTCGCGTAGGTTCAGGTTCGCAAAACGAGAACGACCGCAAAGGAAAATTTCCGAAATTTACCCCCGAAAAAAAAAAAAAAAATTGCTGCCGGTTCCTTAATAGAAGTTCGTTCGCTTCCGGTTTCAAAGATTTGAACTCTATTCTCAAAATTATTTTCGGGACTGCATGATTTTGAGACGCTCCATCGCATCAGCCTTTGCGGTGATCAGCAACTACGTATTTAGTTCCCGGAAGAAAAAGATCCTTTTGCGAACGAGTTACGAAATGTAGAGAGGAAATAAAAAAAAAAAAAAATGGCGACGGTGCGCACGCATAAGGAAGCGGGTGGTTCGGTATATTTGATAGAAACAGGGCCGGTAATTGCCGCCCCCTTAAAGATAATTGGCAGAGTGGTTTGATTTCCACGGTGAAAAGAATTAATAGTCGGCGGACTGCAGATTAGATTTGCCTTCGAACTAAACTGATAAAGAAAGTTCTTCTCTCCCAAAAGATGATGATGATGCTGCTCTGGATGGTAAAAAAAAAGCCTGATTTTAGCATCAGTTTACTGGAAACATTTGCCCTATTTAGACAAAAGCCAACTTCGCATCGACATCTTTTAATACTATTTGACGGGTAGAAATCCCAACTTAACTCCAGTATGGAAAACATTTGGTAAAGGTGTCTGCTGCAAGTTTCTCACCCTGACGCCACTAAAGTACACAACAACGCCCGCATACTGATGAGGGCGACAGGAAATGCTCACCGAAACGCTGTTAGCATGTTCTGTTACTAACGACTGACGGCGACGGCTGCTAGCAGATTTAACCAGTCGGTTATGTTATTAATATTGTGTTTAGAAGAAGGAAAGAGTACCAACTTATTTCTAAAATTTTTTTTGTTGTTGTTTTCTGTGCTACGCAAAGAAGTCGACGATCTGTCACGTGTTCCTGGACTATACCACGTGATATCCTTTAAAAAAAAAAAAAATGCAAAATTTTCGGAAACTGCAAAAGATCTGTTTCAGTTTCAGTCAGGGAATATTATTTGTTTTCTGGCTTTCGTCTGGGTTCTGCGAAAAACAAAACAAACAAAAAAAAGGGTTCCTTAATCTCAGCGTTTTGGTCGTAAGCGGAAATCGCTGAAGATAGGTAACCAAAGCAACAGACTGAGATCGCCGAAAGTGGAAAGGATTAACAAGCATCTCTCTGCCTCTCTAAAACGGAGTAAATTTCCAATTTTTCTTACATTATTTAGGTAATCAGAGAAAGTGGCTGGATGTACTATAATTAATTTGCACTGGCATTTATTGACTTAAACACACCACACCCCAGCGGTCGTCCGACTAATGCAGTTGCATGATGCAGGGTATCTGATTTCGTGAACCGGATAGAATCCAGAATCTGATTAATGGAGCAGATCTGTTTATCTTCAGTAATTCAGCGGATACCGCCCCCCTACCAAGCCGCTGTCTACGATGTGACGGGAAAGTTTTTCTTCTAATCCCGAACGACGCAAGGCGAAAGGTCGGCCGACGGATAACATCGTGCGGAGGCGAAATAGAGATGGCTCGGAACCAACTCCAGGCAGCGCGCGCCGTGACGGGAACGAGACCGAGACATTTTTTTTACTCGCTGCTACGATTCTGGTACAGTTTGTTTACCGTAATCGGCGAGCGCTCCGCGAAGAGTTAACCGGATTCAATGCAGTTTAGCACAACCTCCCTCTTATTCCTACTTTAGATTGCATGTCCGCGTGATGAGAATGGAAGGCCGACATCCTATTGGGTGAAAGAAAAAGAAAAAAAAAAGGGCCATCCAAAGATCCGATGATGAAGAAGACCTCTCGCCGACCCGTCGGCTCTACGACGTCGGTCCGACAAGAGACGCCATTTTGTATTCTTCACCTAAATAAACTCGCCATCGTCCAGTGTCTCTGTCCGTTCTCGCTATGGCAACAACAACAACAACAACAAAAAACACGCGCTTCCCCCGTTTAAGAATCTAAGCCCTGCGCGATTAACTGCTGAACTTTGCCAAAAATTCGAAACTTCCGGTTTATTCATTTGCTTGTCTTTGAGTCCCGTTCGCCGTATCGCGTTCATGATCTGATTGTTGCGACTTTCACTGATGATGTTTGTTTGTATGCTTACCATGGCTATGAAACAAATGTGTGAAGGTGTCATTCGGCCGCACATCCGGGCATCTTTTATCAAAGAGCTTCCGACTGATTAAAGACCGGGGGGACGTAGCCATCAGTTTTCTGAACTACGTCTGCTCGCTTTTCTTCGCAACCAATAATTATACAGGAAACAATGCAACTTAAAAATTTTAATCAGACAGGGGAAGAAAGAAACTTGGGCTGCTTTCCTTTGAATTCGTGTAATGATGGTCCGAAGGGGAAAATGATGTATTTCTGCCAAAATACCGCATATTGTTGTTTTCCTTTAATGATCACGTGGGTCCGCAAGGGGGGATAACTCGGACATACGTTCGCAAAACATGAGAAACCAAGAAAATGAAAACGGTAAATAGTTTAGTAGAAACTCTCCATTTTGAGCCGAGGGAAGGGAATTAATATTATCAAATAATGGAGCAAACTCGGCGCCCGCGCACTTTAATTAGTCGCCATTAATGCAGTCGCGGACATCGCGCTGCGTCGAACCGCTCGCTCTCTGTACTGACGACGCCCGAGCAGACGACAGGTCCTCGCGCCTAGATGTCTTTTTTTTTTTTTTTTTTCAAGATCTGGGGGCCGTAATGGGAAACCCAGACGGTAATCTCGTTCTTAGAAGATAATCTCTATTAAACTCCTGGCTCACGCGGCATCTGTCACCGGAATGAATACGCTCACAGGTGGGGAGAACACAGCGGCTCTGTTTCTCCTCCTCATCCTCCTCATCCTCCTCCTCCTCCTCCTGCTGCCCCGCGCCCGGGTCTCGCGCGCGCAGTTATTCTTCTTGCTTTTGGTCAAAAAACCGGCGTCTTAATAAAAATTGGAAAGGCTTCGAAGAAGCGACCCCTTCCGGGCGGCTAGCCTAACTACAGGCCGTTCCTCCGGTCTGTAAAGCTTCTTCTTTTTTTTTTTTTCCTTTCCGAGCAATTAGCTTCTGCGGCCGTACAGCTTCCGCGCCACTGACCAAACTCGGACAGATCGATGGCCGTTTTGACACGGCTGAGACCCGGTCGTCTTGTAATCAGAAAAAACGAGGTGGTTACGAGGAGAAATTACCGAACGGGGCGGGGAATGGATCAAGACATAAAAGTTAATGGCCCGTGTCCGACCCCCTCGCCGAGATTGCATCCTCTCGGTGCACCGGGAGTTCAGCATGTCTGACTTTGCTGGTTTTATAGACCTATGGCGGCGAACCGGCCGAAAATTCCAACCGGTAGAGGGGGCGACGGCAACTTATTTAGAAATATGTAAATATTGGCCCGATATCAACGCAGAATTTGGTCTGTAAATACTGACTTTACATACGAGGAGTTCTAATAGGCACCAAGATATTGCATTAAGTACCGTATTAGTTCAAAATATTTGCCAATTTTCACTTTTGGGATTAGCAATATTTAGAAAAATATATATATAAACCATAAGAGGAACAGCAAGCATACGGCTGCTTGATTAGATCGGTTTTATTATTCTTATTGTTAAATTTTCAAAAATATTCCACATTTATAACATCTTTCAACTCGATGGATTTTTTCGTTTGTAACCAAACAACCGATGGAGCCTATACATCCTTTGTTTTTGCTCGCGAAGCGATTATAATCTTATAATCCGTTATTGCCAATTTGCTTAATGTCGAAAAATCATTATTTACCTGGTCAATGAACGACTATTACCTCCATCACTGCAATTTCCTATCGCTACGTTTCGACGGCTTATTTTCTTGTCGTCTTCTTTTTTGGGGCGGTAGGATGATAATAAACTTTCCGAAACGTAGCGATAAAAATGGCGATGACGGGAGTAAGAGCCGATCATCGTTAACCAGGTTACGATCCCCGTCAAACCAATTATCTGCCCTTAAGGGCGAGACGGTTGGAAGGAAGAGGCTGTAGTGCTTTTTAAAAGTCCGCACCAATTAAGGTGATTAGATGAGTAGAACCAACGTGATGGATTGGTTCCCAGCTACGGATGCGGCAAGTGAAATTAGAAGTCTTGTTTGCATTGTATGGCCTGCGACGGAATGCTGCTGATGTTGGTGCACACCGACCGAGGTCGGCTACAAGAAAGACGGACAGACAGACATTCCTGGTGGGGGAAAGTGAAATCAGTCCATCGACCTCAGCGGTCCATTAAGCCAACAACCGAACTGGCTGACGGCTCCTCGAGATGGAAATAAAATATGTAGAGGACTGAATTAACCCAGTCCTTCTAATTTTGCGATCTTTTTACAATCAGCGTCAACCCCAAATCTTCAAGAATTTCTAACTGTAATATAAAATAAATTGAACGGAGATTGATTTCAAGGGCATATTTATGTTCTTTTTTGCAGACGCGAAAAGCCATCAATGCGATCCATTGACAGTTGCATTAAGGTTTTCCTGTTATTTAATCGTCATAGAATCACTGATTTATAATTATGGCCTCTAATATTAGTAACTGTAGATAGCCGATATCTCCTCCCATTCAAACTCTCTAATTATTGTGAAAACCGTATGCACCTAAAATTCTTGACAGATATAACAGTTTATTATTATTATTATTCAGGGTATTCCAAATGCTTAAGACCTGATGGCGGTCCAGTAACTCGGTGCCGAACTTTCCCTAATAAGTCAACATCTTTCTTCAAACAAGGACGCCACAGCATCTTCAGAACGACGAAGTACGAACTAAATTTTGCCACTGTTTATGAGTAGTTACTGTCGGGTGGCTTTTCTTGAATTATAAGTAGCTTTGATGAATCGGAGAAGTTGTATAACTTTCGAGTAGGTACACAGGTGAAGAAAGCTTTCACTTATCACGCTTCTATAATTAAACCCATATGTATACCAAATCGCGTCGATTAATTAGGTGTCTAGCAGCTGAAATTTCGCATGAAAAGTTAAATAATACAAATAGTAAAGAAAGAAATAGCAACAGATCTCTCTTTCTCTATACATACATGCATATGACGGCCGTGATTCTTGACTCGCCAATAAAATAATTAATGAAGCGTAAAAGAAGAAGTCTTGCTTGACAAAAGTTAGAAAATAAGTTTTCTTTGTCCATATGCGTGGATTTCCTAAAGGAATATGCTAATATACATAAAAACTATATACTTTGATTTACATATGAAAATATTGGATATTTCAATGGTGTGTCCACATTTATGAGCGCCCCTGTATATATAATCGGACTGTTTATTTAAGTTGAAAATTGGTCCAGCCAAATATGATAATTTTAATTGGTCTTATCTTTTGCTTTAGCAGAGAGGACGGTTTGTTGTCATTGTTGATTTGGTTTTTCCTATCGGTGCCATAATTTTGTCCTGGAGTGCAGGTTTAAAAGACAACACCCGTTTAGCCGGATGTTTACAGTGGAACTGCAAGGACACGGGCACCGGTGATGTTTTTATCTCCCTCTCCTTCTCTCTCCATCTCTCAGTACTGACATCATCACCATCATCTCTCTCTCTCTCTCTCTCTAACACTGCCAGTTTCCGTCTCTCTGCTTATCTGTCCTTCTTTCCATCAGATATATCTGCTGATTGAAATAAAAGCCAGACATCTCGTGTAATTACGGTTTTATGAGATAAATCAGCCTAGTAGCCCGGAGCGCCTGCACGAAACTCCAATCTCCTTTTTTTTTTTACAATTGTTCCAAATGCGACTTCTCATCAACCGAGCGTCCAGACCAAACAAATCGATAAAAGTCACGTGTCTCGCTGCCTAACCTCTCCATTGGCCGTTCTAAGCGGTACCCTCAGGACTGCTCGTCTTATGTCATTAGGCATACCTAGTTACTGTATTCGTGAAGTCAAGTCATTTATTTACTTACCTTGTTGTTGTTGTTTTTTTTTTTGCATTGTTTCGTGCGATTTAAAAAAAATATATATATACAACAACACGCTGCTGAGAGAAGCTGTGCCGTAGGCGCGCCATTACGCGGCAGACAGACATATCAAGGGGCGGTAATTTGATGATAGAGTTTCCGATGCAAACTCGCCGAATACGTGATCATTTTGAGAATTACGTTAAATTTTAACTTATACCGTAATGTTATTGGTAACTTGATCTGTAACACTGAAATTCGGATATCAGATACCAAATCATAGATCTGATGTTCCGATGTATGCATTCCTGGTTCGTCTGCCTTTTTTTTTGCTTTCAGTTGTGCTGGCGTCCAGACGACTTGCGGAATGCACCCGGCATTTGACCTCCAGACCCCCCTCAGACGTAAGATTGCAAATCAAGCAGCCTCGGGTGGCAGACGCGACTGGTGGTGCTCAGCCTTCCTCTTCCGGGTACCGGTAGAATGTCGAGTGATTTACCGAAAATCTGATACATTCAATCTCGATAAATCCTTCAAAAATAAACTTCCATACGGAAAGCAGCTTTAAAATAATTCTTAAAGCTTTTGTTGCTGCTGCCATAATTTAAGTTCCGAACTATCCGCACCCCCGCGAGCATCTCTGGATTTCACAGCATTGTTTTCTACATCCCATTCGATAAATCCCGGAAATCGCGTATAAATTTGTGTAATTTTTCTTTGGCCCCGATTTTAACAGGAACCGGGTAAAACGGTAAAAAAAAAAAATTATACATATTAATAAGGATGTCGGTTCTCCTGGAGTTAGCGAGCTCGGTATCTCGTCTCGTCTTAGACGATAAGTAAAAGAGGGGAAAAAAATTGTCTGAGAATAAATTTTGGTAAGTGGAATTTAAAAATCGAAGCGTGCGGAGGAATAAGTAAGTAAAAAAAGAACGAGAAAAGTCTTTGAGGGTTAAATTGGGAAACTAAGCCGTCTCACATTCGAATTTTACGATTAAAATATTTGTTTTGAAAAATAGTTCGTTTAAAAAAAAAACATTAGAATTATGTATCCAAAACTAGCTTTGCTTTTCTTTTTTTTCAGATCTCTACGAAGTAGGATAAGTCGGTCGAAAAAAAATCCACGGCCGTTTATGTATTTATTTATTAATAACGTAAAGGGAAAGCGGAATCTCCGGAAAAGCCCGCCAAACCGGGGAGCCGGTACAAAGTAGCGGAATGAACCCACCATTGCCGTACGTCGAATTCGAGTCCTCCGATCGCTTCCACAATTCATCGCAATACTCTGTTTATGTCCCTTTTTCGATTGTTTGAATTTCGGCCGGGACAGGGTCCGTTTGGCGTAAAGAGCATACACGTGGAGTGCTCCAGCCCTACGACCGAAAAACTGAAGCGAGTTCTAGTACAAAGACTTTTCCCCGTGGACTCCCACGCTTAGAATTGGGCGCTCAACCCGATCGGTGTGTCAAAAAGGGATCTCTCATACCGTTGCCACAGTTGGGATCCATAATTAGAATTGATGAAGACCGTTTAAAAAGATCAATTGATTATTTGCAGACTAATTATCGGCACCGACTCGGCCGTCATGCGAGGCCATTATTGTGACGTCATTGATGACGTTAAGCTAGTTAATACAATAAGGCGGAGTGGTCATCAGCCGAAGAAAAAAACAGCCTTCAACATTTCCCAGATTTTATTCGATCTTGTCATAATTAAGTATTTTTAGCGTATAAATTAGGTAAACAAAGGCAGTCTACTATTCCAATGTTTATGGAACTGTTTGCTATTCTCGGCGTACTGTTATTAGAACATTTAGGCTTGTGATGAGCGACACACGTGCCGAGTAAGCTATAAAGGGAACAGCTCCTTTTTTTCGTCTTGCTTTCATTCTGTGAGGGTTTTGCTGCCCCAACACCCCCTCCCTTTCCGAACTCATCCTCTTTTCACCCCCTACCAACTTCCCCGGTCGATGTAAAATCTCACTCGTCGAAATACTCTGAGCAACCGCGATGGTATTCAGCCTTCATTGCTTTCGCAAAAAACACTTGTGGAATGCATCACTGATAGCCACGAGGCGACGACTATCTCTCCGTCATCAGAACTGATAAGAACAATGATAATCCTAAATAATGATAATGGCGGGAAGGAAGAGGTAGAAAATAAATCCTTTGCTGGCAGGAGTTTTTCTTAGAATTGCTGGAACCTTGTCAAATTTACCAGCTGTCCGTCAGTAAAGATCCCTGTCTTTTAACCGAAGCTAATTCTAAAGGGTTATTAAAGTCGGTGGAACTTGGACTACAAATGGCAAGCGGTAATAGATAAAATGGGAACAGAAAAGGGCAGAGGAAGGCACCGTGCAGCCTGCCTGCTTGTATGGCACGTTAGTCGAATGGAACCATGTAACACAAAATGAAGCGAGTCAGACCATGGGGAAGTTTCGATGAGGGATGACGCAGGCTGCCAGTACGATGTTCATCTCAGTGCCATGTCTTGGACACTAACGAGATATGGTCAGACTGGGCAGTTCGGATCACCCAAGACTTACAACTTCAGTGAGGATCGGTATCTCGTCATCCTTGTCAGAAGAAACGGTTTTTCAACCGTACGATCTCTACAAAATGACTTCCAAAGAGCCACCAACCATAGGATTTGGACACAGACAGCTCCAACAGGTTCGTATTAGTGGTGTGGCTCAAGGATGCCACTGCTGCGTATCCCTCTAATCCGGCATCATGCGCTTTGGGTGACACAAAATCCCAGCTGAAGGTTGTGCCGTTAGCACCATGTTCTTCTCGCCGATAATTCCGGATTCTGTCTAGACATCAACGATGGTCTGGAGATAATGCTGGGGAGCAATTTGCTAACCTTGACATTACCCAGCATGATCGATTTGGTGAGGAAAGCTTGATAGTATAAGCTAGCATTCAAACTGACCGAAGAGCGGTATTTTGTCATCATTAGGAGGGGTGTACGATACAGAGATGAGATTACACGTCATCCCTCTAGCGCAACGGCGGGGTCTAAACTCCATCTCTATGAACGACGATGCTTGTCAGCACCAGCTCTGCGCGCATGTAGAGACCATTCGGGTGATGGCATCTGCTCGATTTTCGGACTTAGACCCGATTGAACATGTTTAGTATATCTCGGGGATGGGGAGGAGACTTGCTTATGGTGAGACATCCCGCAACAGCCAGATCATCTGATTTGGTCGATACCAAGACGTGTACACGTTTGTATTGGAGTCAGCAGTGATTTCCGTCGGTGTCAGTTTGTCTGTGATCAATTCTAGGCCGGTTCGGTCGTTGCCATTGTGCGCTCATTTCAGACGGTTATTCTGCTTTCGTCCGACGATTTAGCTCAGCTCCTCTCGGCATCAGGTTTTTAAATGGAGAATTTAAATCGGTATGCTGCAGGTCTGTCTCAACCAGAACATGAACTCGTGTGAACAAAGCACCATACAAGTACTGCTAGCTTAGGAACGTGTGTCGCCTGTTTTTTTGTTTTTTTTTGGTTTGTGAGGAGCATTTGTACGAATTTACTGCGTTTTCACACAAGGTCAATGTGACAGAAGCAGCGTCGTGGTTTGGAGGGTAATCAATCTATAGCATCTTCTCGTTTCAACCCGCAGAATTTTCTGAGCTGCCGGCAAATATGGTCAGTAAACCTCGTTTCCCACTAATCTTACTTTAGAGAGAATTTCCATATTCTGCCACGTTATTGCTGTAGGAAAATATCCATTACAAATTATCCTGTCTGTAGATCCGCGTTAAATAAAATATCGGTCTAGAAATATTTTCAGGTTTGGTATGGAAATCTAATTAAATATATATTTTAAACTTTTACAACTGTTTAATTGTTGAATGCTCCACCAAACAGGCGTTTTCCGTATCTCTAACATGCTTGAATAGTCTTACTCGAGAAAACTCAGAACCGATAACATGGCGAGAAACCTAACGTTCCGAGTAAAGCGAAGATGCGCAGGTCAATTTTAAATTATTTCCGCGGCTCTGTCGTTAAAGATTTACCGATAACCGCCCTTCACATGTTTCTTTGAAAACAGATGATTTTCTTAAAACGAACCCAAGCGCAACAAAAGTTATAATTTAAACCCAAGTAGCTTTTCATCGAGTTCTCCTGTAACGTTTACGTTATCATCCACATAAGACGGTGTGATTTCTTATCTTCAGTCCCGATTTACGTATACACTGATGGAGAGGGCATTAAACGGTAAACGGAAAAGGAAATATACATCTGAAGCAAAATTACCCTAGACTACCTCTAACTCCATTACTACTACTGTATACTATTACCAGCAGACTTATAAATAAATACCAGTACTACTACTACAAAACCTACAGTACCACGAGACATAGACCAACAATTCTACCAAATCTGAAGTATCAGTACATCGAAAAAAACCTAAACTATTATAATTGCTACTAGCGATACTAATACTATTACTAAAATAAATAATGGGTGCCTAGCAATGATTTTAAAATAGATTCTAACATCTAAATATGTAGTTAGCTGAAAAAAATCTCTTTGAGGGAGATGTATGGATGACTATTTATCTTTAGCTCTAAGTGTAACCAAAACTCGCGTCATTAGATACAATTCAGTTGCATCATTAAGGTTTAAAGTGCTCTCTCTCTCCCTCTCTCTCCGCATATTTCTAACTGCCGCCACTCAGTCGTGTTTTACATGCTACCAGCTGGAAACAAAGCGGTACAGAGAAGAATCAGGCGGAACGGGTTGTGGTAAATATTCATGGGAGTTGATAAGCGAGACAGCTTTAAGATGATGGATGGCTTTGATTTCTATCGCGGCTGGTGAGGGCGCCTGGCCAGCCCGGCCAATAGCAACCCAAAGGGGTCCAGCAGGAATTCATCAGCTACCGGATAACCTTAAACAACTCCGAAATCGGCGAGCGGCTTTCCTATTAAGGGACCATTTCAGTCAGGGCCAGGGGTTCTAGGGGAAGCCTCGAGCGAGTTCTACCACATTCTGGCCACTTTGATCCATGGCATAATGTAATACAATAAACGTATTATAATAAGCTATACTATACTATCCCATTTTATCGTACACATTACTATAAAGTTAAATTGTATTATAGTATACCGTTCGATGCTATACTATATTCCATGTTATAGTGAAACCATATAAAGCAATAGTATATACTATATCATAGTAAACTCTACTGTGCCATATTATACTATAACTATACTATCAGCATCACATCACTATTGCTGTCAACCTTGTACGGCGCCTGTTGATAGTGATATTATAAACACTACCAATGTGTTCCGAAATAAGGTAAACGATAATGTATAGTTGCTATATTATATGTTACGTCACATCGAAGTAAACCAATTCTGTATTATATATTATATTTATGTTACTTAACTGATTTTCTATAATCTTGTCCGCCATCATCTACTTTGGAGCTGCCCCGACGCCATTCCCATCACCAGTCAGCTGACGACGTAGTCTTGCCATCACCGGAGTACTGCGGTCGAAGCCCATCTCCTGCCCCACCCTCCAACCCGGTCGCTAGCAAAACGTGAGGATCTTAACTCGTTATCAGAACTGATTAGTTAATTTTTTCTATAACTAATTATCGGAATAGATTACTTCCGGTTTGATTTTTTTTCACTACAACACCCATCAGAATGCACCCTAAGATTTTTTTTTAAAAAAAAAGGGGGCAAGAAACTCAAGCGGGCCAAAAAAATTATATATATATATTTTTAGGAAAGAGCATTGGAAGATGGAGACCAATGGGAGTAAAGACGTGAGGGTTACCAAGTCCGTACTCTCCCCGCTTATGTTCACCATTTCTATTCCACTACATCAACTGAATTCCCACCTATAGACCGTGAAGGCGTTTACAAGTCAAGTAATAGCAACCACGAAAATCATTTTCTTAGATTTTAAGCGACAGAGGAATCCTTGAGATCCAGTTCGCTAAAACGATCTCGGATTCGAAGTCTCTCCAAGTTTTGCGGATTATCGTACGTCTTTCGTGACCAGAGACAAATCCACCCCCCCTCAAAAAGGGGGGTCTAGATCTATGATTTTGTCACTCGTCACTGCTGTCTGTTTCGTAGCTCCATCTCGCGGATTCCAATAGTCCGCCATGATGCTTTTGAAAATGTCTAACTTGATTTTCACTGAGAGGAGAATTGCTGAAATCCTTTCATTAATTTACAAATTATCCAACGCAAAAGAAAAATGAAAGCAATTATTTTAATCAAATTTATAAATTTTAAAAAATTAAGTCATTAAAAAATTAATCTTTACGAACGCTGATGAACCCCTTTGATATTTCTAAAATATCTAATTATCGGTAATTTCTTTTGTAGAGATTCAAAGATTAAACCCTTATTCTCCAGGCAGAAACACGTGTTTTCATAAAGAAAAAGAAGTAGATCGCATTAAATCGAGATCTGTCTTGTTTTCTTTGTTTTACTTCACCCATGTTAATAATCCAGCCATTGTTGTAGCTAATGAAATGCTGTCGTCTGCTCCCATGGAAAAAAAAAAAAACAAACTTTTTTTTCCCCTCCAGTGCCGATCAAAATTGAAAAGCATCTAAACTAATTTTCTTAATTATTGAAAAACCTAAATTGCCTCACAAAACCGGAGCGAGTTATTTTGTTATAGACATCAAAGAAATGGAAAACACCTATCAGATTAGTTAAATTTACCGTAACGTGTCGTGCGACAGATCACAGGAAATCCTTAAAGATACATTGCTGTTTAGCCAGGGGCATAAGAAAAAAAAATATTCCTCTGAAGGCTGGATTGCATTTACAGACAACATAGGAAGCGATCCCGAGTAATTCTGTTACATCAACCCCAGTAGTAAATAGATGAAGAATCTCTCTCTCTCTCTCTCCATCTCCATCTCTCTGTATACTGACATCATCTCTCTCTCTCTGTGTATACTGACGTCATCTCTCTCTGTGTATACTGACGTCATCTCTCTGTATACTGACGTAATTTCTCTCTCTGTGTATACTGACGTCATTTCTCTCTCTCTGTATACTGACGTCATTTCTCTCTATCTGTATACTGACGTCATCTCTCTCTGTATACTGACGTCATCTCTCTCTCTGTATACTGACGTTATCTCTCTATCTGTATACTGACGTCATATCTCTCTCTCTGTATACTGACGTCATTTCTCTCTCACTCGCTCTCTCTCTTCATCTCTCTCTCTCTACTGACGTCATCGCTCTCTCTCTCTCTTCATCTCTCTCCATTTCTCTCTCTACTGACGTCATCTCTCTCTCTCTCTCACTCTCTTCATCTCTCTCTCTCTCTCAGAGAGGGAGAACTTCTGCAGTTTCCCTTTTGTTTGTTACAATAATTAAAACAATGACACTTTCTAATGTCTACCACCATTACGCTATGATTTTGGGTAAACATCACCCTTATTAGTTTCTTCTCTCCTTCGCTTAAAGGAACAGCATTTTCCATTACAAAGCAACTAAATAAATGCTTGAACGTGCCAGCAAAAGCAGTTGGGAAAAGTCACTCGAGTGACTGGAAGACGCGACGTATTACCGATGCTGTCCGCAGTGACGTCACGAGTGGCTGTATTGTCTGTCGCTGAGTTCCTGATAGCGATAATACCCCACCACCTCTTCTTCAAAGCTCTGCTATCTACAGGTGCGCTAGGAACTAAGGTGGATCTCTGTTAGAGAGATAAGTAGCATACCGTGACATGCACGAAGGCTAAATAGCACCAGAAAGAGTGGACACGAGGAGCCCAGTGCGGGCGTGCTCGGACTCGATACGTTGATGGATTATTCCGAGATGCAGACGGGGGTAAATGTCTGTGATGGGGACGGCTGCAGATCTCGGCGAACAGTGGATCGGGCGAGTTTTAAAAAAAAATTATGAAAATATTTCTTGCTGATTTTCGCTTTTACTTCTCAATGTCTGTGGCGTGTTTCCTGAATGATTTTGGTAATGATTGCACCTCGTCTTGGACACCGGGCAGAGCAAACGACCCATTGTGGAATAAATACTTATTTTAATAGTGTTTTCGTAGGTTACATAGAATAAACTAAAAAAAAAAAAAAAAACGCAAAAAAAAAGGTCATTAGTGACCGAATCACGTGAGTTAATTACGTCACAAGTAGAATTTATAACAGCCACTAGTCGAATCTGCTCTTTATTTAAAGTTCAGTGGCCGAGGAATTTCGAAAGATTCCCCCCCCCCAGCGGTCTGCGGCCAGATTAGCGATAATAGTCTTCATGCAAATTTTCTTATTAACTCAAAATGACGCTTTGGATTCGCGAGAGGCGGCGAATGGCTCCAGCCTAAATGCCGATATGATTTTGACGCGTAAACGCTTTCGATGCTTTTCTCTTTTGTTGTCTCGGTCGTAAACCTTCAAAATACCTTTCTCAGAGCGCGAGTAGCCTTCTCTTGTGTCAAAGCTAAAGTGTAGTTATTACGAGCAGGCGAGAAGCCATCATCGCCTATTCAGCGGGCACGAATATTTATCGGTGCGGTTTCTAAAATGTCGGAAACCTCTTGCCACTGTTTGTGGACAAGCAAAAACGCTTTTACCTCACATTTATTTATTAAATTTTATTTTTAATGAAAACATAAATGTAACTTTTTTTTCTTTAATTTTCTAACATTTTTGGCGTCTCCTGTTACTCGTGGGTTCCAAAAGATTTCGAACAAACCGATTCTTTGTGAGACTAGCATTTAGCATGACGTCACAGGCAGAATCGCCCTAGATTCAGGGATGAAAGACATCTCGCGAGGTGGGATATGCCGACCGAAAGTAATAGACAACCACATCGCTACATCACACGGCCACGCGTGTAATGTTGTTTTACGGAGAGTACAACCGGGCTTTTTAGAACAATAACAGCGACCCGTAATTTCATTACACCTTAAACGTCTCTTCTATATTCATAGTGTACTTGGGTACCAAGGAATCCAGACTGATCTCTGAAAAACTAGAATCCTCTATTTCTTAATGTTGCCTCCATTAAGTCTGACTCCTTGCTGAATATTTGTTCTACCTACATTTGTCGGTCGCTTTCAATTTTGCGAAGCATCGTTTGTAGTAAAAAACAAGTATCATTAGCTTAAAACTTTCAGTGTCCGTCTTATATAGAGCGCGAATTGTACGTGTACGTCTTGTATAGAGCACGTGTCGTGCATGTCCGTCTTATATAGAGCGCGAATTGTACGTGTACGTCTTGTATAGAGCACTGTCGTGCATGTCCGTCTTATATAGAGCGCGAATTGTACGTGTACGTCTTGTATAGAGCACGTGTCGTGCATGTCCGTCTTATATAGAGCGCGAATTGTACGTGTACGTCTTGTATAGAGCACGTGTCGTGCATGTCCATCTTATATAGAGCGCGAATTGTACGTGTACGTCTTGTATAGAGCACTGTCGTACATGTCCGTCTTATATAGAGCGCGAATTGTACGTGCACGTCTTGTATAGAGCACGTGTCGTGCATGTCCGTCTTATTAGAGCGCGAATTGTACGTGTACGCCTTGTATAGAGCACGTGTCGTGCATGTCCGTCTTATATAGAGCGCGAATTGTACGTGTACGTCTTGTATAGAGCACGTGTCGTGCATGTCCGTCTTATTAGAGCGCGAATTGTACGTGTACGCCTTGTATAGAGCACGTGTCGTGCATGTCCGTCTTATATAGAGCGCGAATTGTACGTGTACGTCTTGTATAGAGCACTGTCGTACATGTCCGTCTTATATAGAGCGCGAATTGTACGTGTACCTCTTGTATAGAGCACGTGTCGTACATGTCCGTCTTATATAGAGCACATGTTATACATGATGCTGTCCGCTAAATCCAGAGTAAGCGGGAAAGCCGTCACAAGTGAAAGGTTTCAGTTAGAAATCAGATAAACGTATATTCCAGCCTAGCGGAGACATACGCATTGTGCAGCATATGTGGAACACAATGTGTTTAGCTTACACGTACCAATCCTTTCATTTTGAAAAAGCAAAGTAAGCTTTCTCTTGTGACATAATCGGTGCGCAGATACCAGTAAAATCAACTGTAACGTTATTCTCTGAATCCCTAAGGGGAGTTAAACCATCTCATTTTTATTTTCTATTTTAACAAAAAAAGCATTTATTAAGGAATGATAATCATATGTTCAACTTCATCTGGACAGGGTGCTTACTCCACCCCGATAGTCGCATTATTAAGATAAACCGACGAGTGGCGGCGCAGTAGTGCAATGGTTAGTCTGCTGGGCTCGCTTCTCGTGGGAGCTGAGGTTTGGTCCGTCGTAGCTCTCTGGAGCGGTTTCTTCCAGGTACTGCGATCCCCTTACATTTTTAAAGATGGAAAGCTTCGGTAAAGGTTCCACTCGCCTGTCGAAGTGTTGGGGGTCTACGTGACGTCAGTGATTGGCGAACCTCGTAGGGGTCGGTGTGTGTGTGTGTGTGTGTGTCGCAAGTTTCTACCTGTACAAATAAACAGTAAATCTTTGAAATCCGACGGACGAATCTCCCTTTTATAAAGAAAATCTCGCCTTTAGAGAACTCATTTAAGCCGCCATGCCACCCTCCTCGCCCGTCGAGCGATAGCGAGGCGCGCGCGCGCGCCCACCGATCTCGCCCACACAACGCCCTCTGCCAGACATTTCTTTCAGCAGCCCACGTCCGGTCGCCGCGGACGACACTTGATCCGTCTGCTGGTGGCGAATTCTGCTGAATCGAAAAAAAAAAGGGGGGGTCTTCGGTGCAATTAGCTGTCGCCCGCCCTCCCACGCAGAGACTAAACGCGGCCATTGCCGGATCCGAGAGTCTGGAGAAGTTGTCTCTTTAAATTCACGGGGCTCGCGACTAATCTCTTCCGTCCAGAACAACTACTCGCCGCTTATCCACTGCGGGTATCGTACTGAATACACGCGGCTGGCTTCATCCATATTTATATATTAACAACTGTTAAATGCTACAACGTTTGGTGCCTCGCGAGTTCGGAACATCTGCGGGGGCTACAACGTAACGTACATCAGAGAAGTTTACGCGGGGCCCCTATTCTCCCCCCATCCACCCGAATCTGAATCCAGCACGTTTCTAAAACCGTTCTAGATGTGTTTTTTCGGTAGCTCTGTAAACCTCTATCAAGACGCTATCTTCGTGTCGCCAGCGGTGAGTGCCGCATCTATAACGACAGCTGAAGGGTTAATGTAGGCCCATTTGGACATATCATTTACAGATACAAAAATAGCTTTATGTACACAAGAAGGATAAAGGTTTATATATATATATAAACACATGTGCATCCGAATGGCAAAGAAGCTAAACTTTCAGGCTCAGCTTAATCCATCTTTTTTAAAAAAGGAAAACTACACACGTAGCCAAAAGTTTTAAGCAACTCTAGAATTTTCTCATTTTGCTTAGTAAAGTCAAATGAATACTGCTGAATTTGTATAACGATCCTCTTTTGACAGCTTAAAACCTGACAGTCATGACAACAATCTCCAATTAGAGATGTTCAAAGGTGACATCATGAAGTGGTCGTGGGTACAGCGCCGGACAATGATCTGAAGACGGAGTCCGTTAATGCCATTTCTCGGGTGAGGAAAAACCTTTGGTCACGGCCGTAGATACTATACCTGCCCATAAAACAGAGTTCTGCTCGAAAACAGAGACCGGATATCGATGCGC
>JACATO010001642.1:0-49775 GCA_018389105.1 Nautilus pompilius
CTCTCTGTTTACTGACGTCATCATCTCTCTGAGTATTAACGTCATCTCTCTCTCTCTCTCTTCTCTCTCTCTCTCTCTCTCTCTCTCTCTCTCTCTCTCTCTCTCTCTCTCTCTCTCTCTCACAGCTCCGTTGAAAGTTTCCTCTTTGGACGCCCGCCGGGTGCAGATGGGGCCACAGGGGGTGACGTGCGTGATTCCTAACGAATAAAGTCGGGGGACAAGAAAAGAATCATTCGATAAAATTTACTGTCACAGTGAAAGGGGAGAGTGGAAGAGATTTACCAAATTCTTGGAATTTCGTTTAATTGAGCTGGGTGAGAACCATGCTATTTGCAGCGATTTTAATATGGAGGATCTTCGACCCGCAATTAATGCGAGCAGAAGTATTCAAGTTGACTAACAACTCAAATGGATTTTTCGCAGGGCGAATCTTTTAGGAGGGGGGGGAATAGCAGACGTTCTGGCGAGAAACGCCAGTCCTCCCAGACCAGACGAATACCGCGCTACGTAATAATCGTAAGAGGCGAGACTTCGGACTAAACGAGAGCTGATGAAGGGAATTCGACCGGACGGAATAACTGAACAATCACAGAGCCGGAGAAGACAAAAGAGCGAGTAGTCAGGGGAAGGAAGCGGACTTGTTGAAATCGACGGAGGAGGCAAAAAAAAAACCATCGAAACTGGAGAAAGGACTGAAAACAGCGACCCTGCACGCTTATACCTGATGGGGTTAATTTTGAGTCCGAACGCCTAATGAGGAGAGGCTTTCGATAATCTTGGAGAAATCTTGATCGATGAATGGTTTCCAAGTAACTGATGGTGTGGTCGGCACACTGAAGTGTTCCACTGTCGGTTAGCTGGCCTTGGAAGTTCTTCCGACTCACGGCAGGTGGGTGGAGGGCAACACAAAGAGCTCTTTTATAAATAAATGCGAGGAAAATTAATAGTTTCCATCGCACCATCTCCAAACAGAATTTCCAGATTTACTTCGTAAACGTCTTGTATGCGAAAAAGGAAACAATTTTTAAAAGAACCTTAATTTTGAAAAAAAAAAAAAGAAAAATTCTATAAAAACCTTTCAAATAAAGAGTTTCCAGACCATTTCCACCGATCCGAGAAAGACAAACACACGGCAAAAATATTACGACATTTGATAGCACGTAAAGGAGAATTGGACCGGGACGGCCAGCCATCGTCAGGCATCGAGACGAGTTGACATTCCTAACAAAGCTGGTTGGTACAGGAGATAGTCGCTACAGTGACACCCATTCCAAAATAAAGCACAATGGGCGAGGTTACAATCGACGTCATATGATTTCTGAAGATCAAAGTATATGACGTCGATTGTAGCTCATCTATGGGTTCAACTAGAAATTACTGGTACTGAAGCAACTATCCTTGGTCTCCCCTATGTGTCAAGTTTGCCGAATTCGGGGAATATGCTTCCGATATGTGGCCTTTGCAAGTCCATCAGTGTCGCAGAGTAATTATTCACGATGCTATCTCAAATCAAATAACAAAAACAACTATCACGATAAAATCTGAAAATACAGAAATGCATTCATCTATGCAGTACTGTTCTGGCGAATATACAACAGATGCGGGGCACAGAGAAATCTAGCTGCACAGTATATTGCATCGAATAAAACGATCTCCCTGCTGTAAACAATGCATAATAAGGTTTAAGTATTAATACTAAATTAAGAAGTTATAAGAAGCCCTTATTTATAGATCAATGTATATTTAGTTTTATAATTTATTTGGCGTAAGATTAATGGATTCAGATAATTATGTCTAACTACAATCTCTCGAAGACGGTTAACGCCTCTCAATTAAAACTAGTGCTAGAAATTTCATTCAGGAGAGAATTAACTGACTTAATTTATTGCTTGTTTTACGTAAAGTAAAAAACAAGAGAGAGAGAGCGAGACCAGCCCGTGCCCGCCAACTCGAGGCTCTGATGGTGACGTCATTATCCTATCTGGGTACCGAGAGAGAGAGAGAGAGAGACCAGCCGTGCCCGCCAACTCGAGGCTCTGGCTGATGCTGACGTCATTATCCTATCTGGGTACCGAGAGAGCGAGAGAGACCAGCCCGTGCCCGCCAACTCGAGGGCTCTGATGCTGACGTCATTATCCTATCTGGGGTACCGACGAGAGAGAGAGAGAGAGAGACCAGCCCGTGCCCGCCAACTCGAGGCTCTGATGCTGCCGTCATTATCCTATCTGGGTACCGAGAGAGAGAGGGAGAGAGAGAGAGACCAGCCCGTGCCCGCAACTCGAGGCTCTGATGCTGACGTCATTATCCTATCTGGGTACCAAGAGAGAGAGAGAGAGAGAGAGACCAGCCCGTGCCCGCCAACTCGAGGCTCTGATGCTGACGTCATTATCCTATCTGGGTACCGAGAGAGAGAGAGAGACCAGCCCGTGCCCGCCAACTCGAGGCTCTGATGCTGACGTCATTATCCTATCTGGTGGTACAAGAGAGAGAAGAGAGAGAGAGAGAGAGACCAGCCCGTGCCCGCCAACTCGAGGCTCTGATGCTGACGTCATTATCCTATCTGGGGTACCGAGAGGAGAGAGAGAGAGACCAGCCCGTGCCCGCCAACTCGAGGCTCTGATGCTGACGTCATTATCCTATCTGGGGTTTACCGAGAGAGAGAGGAGAGAGAGAGAGAGAGAGAGACGAGGAGACCAGCCCGTGCCCGCCAACTCGAGGCTCTCTGATGCTGACGTCCATTATCCTATCTGGGTACCGAGAGAGAGAGAGAGACCAGCCCGTGCCCGCCAACTCGAGGCTCTGATGCTGACGTCATTATCCTATCTGGGGTACCCGAGAGCGGAGCGAGAGAGAGAGAGAGAGAGACCAGCCCGTGCCCGCCCAACTCGAGGCTCTCTGCTTGCTGACGTCATTATCCTATCTGGGTACCGAGAGAGAGAGAGCGAGAGAGAGACCAGCCCGTTGCCCGCCAACTCGAGGCTCTCTCTGATGAGCTGACGTCATTATCCTATCTGGGGGGTGGGGTACCAGGCTACCACGATAGAGAGAGAGAGAGAGAGAGAGAGAGCGAGAGAGAGAGAGAGAGAGGGAGATGACGGAGACGAGAGAGAACGAGAGCTGAGACCAGCCGTTTTTGCCCGCCAACTCGAGGCTCTGATGCTGACGTTCATCATTATCCTATCTGGGGTACCAAGAGAGAGAGAGAGAGAGAGAGAGAGAGAGACCAGCCCGTGCCCGCCAACTCGAGGCTCTGATGCTGACGTCATTATCCTATCTGGGGTACCAAGAGAGAGAGAGAGAGGAGAGAGACCAGCCCGTGCCCGCCAACTCGAGGCTCTGATGCTGACGTCATTATCCTATCTGGGTACCGAGAGAGAGAGAGACCAGCCCGTGCCCGCCAACTCGAGGCTCTGATGCTGACGTCATTATCCTATCTGGGTACCGAGAGAGAGAGAGAGAGAGAGAAGAGACCAGCCCGTGCCCGCCAACTCGAGGCTCTGATGCTGACGTCATTATCCTATCTGGGTACCGAGAGAGGAGAGAGGAGACCAGCCCGTGCCCGCCAACTCGAGGCTCTGATGCTGACGTCATTATCCTATCTGGGGTACCGAGAGAGGAGAGAGAGAGAGAGAGAGAGACCAGCCCGTGCCCGCCAACTCGAGGCTCTGATGCTGACGTCATTATCCTATCTGGGTACCGAGAGAGAGAGAGAGAGAGAGACCAGCCCGTGCCCGCCAACTCGAGGCTCTGATGCTGACGTCATTATCCTATCTGGGTACCGAGAGAGAGAGAGAGACCAGCCCGTGCCCGCCAACTCGAGGCTCTGATGCTGACGTCATTATCCTATCTGGGTACCGAGAGAGAGAGAGAGAGGGAGAGAGTCTCTCTGAGCAGGACACGAGACTGCGACAGGATACTAACCTATCGTATGGATGGGGAAACGGCGAAATCATTGCCGGGTAAACCACGGCCTTGATGAACTTAAACTGTTACCTTCTCTAAAACAGATGTACAGTATACTAAAAGTTAAGGCATTCAGAAAGATATTTCGTTTTGTTGACTGGTAACTTGAATATGGATTCTTCTTGCATTTAAGCAAATTAAAGCAAAGAACACGGTACCACAAAATGACTTTCTCAGTCGAGTCCATTACTACTGCGATATGTGATTAAAAAAAACAACAAAATTGAATATTTTACTTAACAATAGCTCCCTAATTAAGGGAACTATGGAGTCCACACTGCCAGAAGAAGTAAAAGTGCTTTTTTGTAGTTCGGTTTTCATGATAAAATTACCTGTCACAAATATCAACTGCGAATTAATTAATTCCGTAAGTCGATATTTCGGAGACTGAGATCTTGCCTTAAACAGTTTGTTTGTTTGTTTTTTTTTAAATCAGAATCTAAAAGAGGTCCCATACAGAGCCTTGTTTTCGACAGTTATGCCAAACAATCGAGCGCCAAGCGGCATCACGAAGCTTTTTCGTGGCCTTCTTGACGCGAGAGTTAGGGCGATACTTGCTCCAAATCTTCGGAAGACGTATTGAGATTTCGAGGTTTATTAACAGAGGCGTTCTAAACGAAACGGGTCTTGAAGAACCACTTCAGACGGGGTCCTAGCGCTGCTTGGACGTTTCCGTTTATAAACAATATTGAGAGCATCGTGTGAATATTTCTCTCTGGGTCTCAGGTTTTCTGATAACTACCTAAAACGAGAAACAGTGCTCGTTGACGCAGCCTCTGCAATCGTTCGATTTGTATTGTTCTTGTGCTTTGACAGAAGGTGATAGATTTTGGAAGTGTTGGTACCTGGGCTAGATGCACTCCACCACCCTTAGGCAGCATCTAAAATCTAACAAACCCTAATCCCACGTCCTATTATTATCCCAGAGGGTAGTTATCGCCCTGGAAGACTGCTGAAAGGTGTAAATTGTCGTGGGGAAACGGCTGTTTTTGTGTCTGCAAGTGGCATTTATCGAGACTGAAATATCACCGAAAAGGACATTGTCTGGAGGATATATAATGAGGGTGGGTACTGCCTTTGTGTTACTTGTTATCAAAAGTTTACAATCCAGAGAAAGCATGCAATAAGTGGGAGCGATTCCCACGGGAAAAGGTTTTGCTGAGTGAAGTTAGCGTAGTTTAAGATTTAACTTAGTGATAATTCAACATCTTTAAAAAACAAAGAAAACAACCGGTTCTTTCAGTTTCGCAAGAGACCTTTAAATTCGTCGTTTTATAAAGAGTCAAGCATGATACCGGAAGTCCTTTCCTTTTAAATGTAAGCTAAAGTAGCCGGTCAATACAGGCGAAATCAGGAACTGGAAAATCTCGAAGCCCATAACAGCTGGATTTTAAGTACGGTCGTAGCATTTCACGACAGCCGAGCATCATGGGAAGTTTACTAATCAGTCCGCCTTTCGCTGTTAACCCCGGACAGGCCGTGGAGGAATGCGCAGTGCCGCAGACAGTAAAATGTCAAATATCAAGCCTAAGCATCAAAATTAATTCACCGTCCCAAATAACGGGTACGTTATACGCCTTAACCCTTCGACCCCGGGAAATCGATGTTGCCGTTTCTGGCAGGAGTTTGGGAGTGTTAAAACCTGTAAATCAAGTCGGACGCGGTGATCGGTAGGACGTCAGTGGGAATTACCGCCTCACCATGGTTACAGCTGTAAACAAAAATGGCGCCAACCACGGTCCCACCTTTGACAGCTTCACTTCGTAATAGTCACTTCTCTGTTATCCTGAAGGGTCAAAATACTTTCTCTTCTAAGTGGCAAAAGGGGGGATCGTGGGCGCCCAATGGAATGTTTATCGTCAGCTCAAACTGTCACAGCGACCCTTGGATGGAATACCTTTTGTTTGGTTGTTTCTCTGCCGATCCGATGTCGACTGTTAAAGACATATCAGCCAGGTTACCTTGAATATTCCAGGCCGAGGTGGGAGGGGGGCAATAAAAGGGGATTAACTTATCCACGAATAATGTGAATTAAATTCATAGAATTCCATCCATTCTCTCTATTATTTTCCGGCAAAAAGAAGAGAATCGTAATAAAAACCCAAAGAATAATCCGAATATCGTGGGAATTCTTTTTCTTAAATAGTAAATAAATAAATATGACGCGATGCAAGAAATACAAAAGAAATATCTGGTGGTTTGGACTGATTCCGTGATTATCAAAACTGAAATATTAAGGAGAGGAAAGGATGTAAGGAAATAGAGGGATGCTGAATTACTTGCTGGCACAACGAACTGTAATGAGACATAGAACAGCTGAACCATATAATTTAGTTTAACCCGTCCCCATCAGGAATTTCATGTCCCTGGTTCAAGAAGATAAATTGAAGCAACAGGTAATTTGTAAAACAAAACAAAAAATAAGTTAAGATATCGGTACAACATAAGTAAGCGGGGCTGAAGTATGCTATCGTACACCGGTCATCAGCGACAGATGTATTTACCGGAAAAATTGGTCCTTTTAATATTGCCGGCAAACGATACGTCGGAAGGGACCACGAGAGATATAAAGCTTTGTCTCGGCGGCAGTCGGAGTGCCGCGTCCGCCGAGAGGGTGGTTAGGTCTGCAGATCGCGGACAGTTATTTTCGCACATTAGAAATTGCCCCGATAAAGATACGGCTGCGCGAGTGCCAAACGCCAGAGCGGGACTGCTCCGGTGGAAACCTCCGGCGACGGCTGCAGTGGCAAACAGTCATGAAAGAGTTACCGCTGTGGCGAATAGAGATGACCCCCGCCGCGAGCATTTCCAGTGCTTAATTCTTCTTCCACGCAAGAAGCAAAAGTTAAGGGATGAAACACCAAAATGCTCTTGGTGAGCCTTCAAGGACATAAAACGAGTGCAGCTTCTTATAATTTGCATCCTCAAAGAATAACGTTTGGAAAACACGAAGAACGCATCCCCAGCCCTTTCAGCAGGAGTTAGGCAATAATTTCGACAATGTGACGTCAAGACTGAACAGAAGAGACTCTGCCTTAATTTCTTTTACTGAAGTTTAAAGAAAAAGAAGGGAAGTGTGTGTGTGTGTGTTTACTGTAAAATTCTATTGGCATCTTTCCCGTGAACATCTGGCTTCCTGATAAGATGATCTTGATCCGCTGTGGAGAAGCGTGCGGCTGGCGGATACGAGACAATCCAGGCCCCTAAGGCGCACCTGTCCCGTCTTTGATCTTTCGTCCTAACGTCGTGACGTCATCACCCTCTCTCCAGAAGAACATGATCTTTTACTGTGAAAAGAACACACAGAGAGAGAGAGAGCTTTTGTTTTAATCAAAGCGGAGCTAATCGAACAGGTTTAGAATCTACGAGAGAATGAAACTCGGTGAATAAGTCGGGATGATTTGGTTAGTTAAGTAAAACTGCATGGTATTTTGTTTCTCTGTAACAACATTTGTTAGCGTGATAGTTTCTGGCTGACCGCAAGGGGCAAGACCACCACCCCCCCTCCTTCCCTAGTTTGTATTCTTTTTCTCGTGCAGAAGCCGTGTAACCATGGCTGTCTCTGAGGCTTACCGGCGATCACAGACTCTGAGGCCGTCCTCGGTTCGAAATTGGGCATGTCGCTGGAACCAGTACGTTAAGCGAACGTCACGAAGTCGTGCAGAATTACACGAAGCCTTCAGTGTTCAGACGTAGAGCCAACATAATTACATCTGAACCGTATTCGAAGAATGGCGAATCCGTGCGATTAGAAGAGTTGTACATTTAAAAAAAGAAACTTTTACGTGTGAGAATTATTTTTTTACATTTATGATATTCACTCCGTGAAAACCATTGTACTTTCTTGTTTTTAATGTTGGATTATTTCCGTGTTTGAGTAACAGACGATTATTGCCCAGCACGACCCGTTATGGCCAAACAAGGAGGGGACAGCTATTATGAGCGGACAAATTTGGGGAAAATCCGAACCTATCGTACGCTTTTCGATTCTGCCAGGAATAAGGGAATAACTTTCTGGAGAGTTCCAAGGCAATTTGAAAAGCGCTTGGGCATCCATCGACCTGCACCTAGTGATGTGAGATAGGAAATAGGAATGACTCTTCTCAACTGAGATAGCCTGACAGCTCAAATAGGAATTAGGGAGAACACAAACCGGTTTACCTTTTGTATTTTGCATTTTAGAAGGAAAAAATACATTAGTATACGCAAGAAGTATACAGTTTGTTTCCATTGCCTCTTAAGTACACAGCCACTACAAATGCTGACAAAAATGACGATTTCCCTCAGTTCACTGTGTTATTGACGCGTGGCAGTAATTGCATAGTATGTTTAACATGCGACACAGTAATTACAAGCACTCAGAACACTTTCCCAATGGAAGGTAAAGAATCAGGGCATATGATTTATGTCAATAAACATCGATAATTTTCTCCGAGGTGCGGATTGTTTTTGGCTTCTTTCCTAAAGTACAATTCCTGTTATATTCTTTAATTTATTTAGAGAAGGTGAGAAGGAGAAAAGGAGCTGAGGGAGTAAGGTCAGTCATCACGGATATAGACACACGAACTGTTATTCAGACATTAAAGAGTAACCGCTTTAACCCTATTTTGAGTTACGTGAAGCGAAAATGCAAGTGGCAGATGGTTTTTTCAACTACATACCACCATTTAGACGTATTAATTATTATTATTATTATTATTAATTATTATTATTATTATTATTATATTATTATTATTATTATGCTCAAACAAAAAAAATGAATGCAGATATTAAAATAATCCTGGCTGTGGATTTTAAAATGGTTTTAAACGACAGACGTGTGTTTCATCAGCACAGTTACAGCCGAACCGTCATCAATCGATCTTTAGGCAAACAATATAAACAGCATATCAGCAACCTTGTATAACAACCCACCATCTTTCACATCTCAGACATGCATCCAAAAGCCACATAAAACAGTTTATACAAGAGACGTTATTGTCTCCACCGGGCGATTTATGCTGACGTTTTTTGCTAACAGGAAGCGCAGCGTTTTTGGGTGTTGATCTGATTCTCTGCCCGTATCACATGACTTCGACACCGTCACGTTTTCTACATCTAACCTAAAGGAGCCAAAAAAAACAAAACACGAGCTATCAGTCTTCAGAGCGTCAATACTATTATATTAAATTATTTCTTAAACTCATTTGAAATTTTGTAATTAATAATTTTAACACTTAAACCAAATCATAAACAGTATTAATGCGTGTTAAAGCTGTGGAGTTTAGTAAGTTTAACTGATTTAATCCGCTGTTGTGTCAGCTGATGGCTGTCGTGCCAATGAGATTTAATAAACCGTTTCTTTCCCCCCCGGCTTATACATTTATAGTTTGAGTTTTACTCTGGGCAACGATTATAAATTAACATCTTTTTTTTAATCAATAAAAACGAAAGTCATGTCGGGACACCGGTGTCTCAAACAAGCTTATACGCACATGCCAGTCACGTGATTTTTTCTGATTTTCAATTCTATTGTTGTTTATTTTTTAATTTAAAAAATATATATATATTCTACGCTAGCTTACGTATTTGGATTCTTTATTTACCTTGTTATGACAGCTACTTTGAATTTATCTAAAGAACCAATCGATTGGGGACATCTGTGCAAAGATTTTTTTGTTGTTGTTGTTGTTGCTAACACCTGCTTCATTGTAGCCGGGTCAGAGGGAAACAGCAACGGATATTCTCCATATTTTTTTACATCTCTCTCACTCTCTCTCTCTCTCAAAGTCACACACAGCCCCATTTATAGCTGCACAATATCGCCCATTGGATAAACAGTTATGCAATCCACGGTCAGCGATGCAGGGTTGTCGTCAACGCCAAAAGCATGCGATTAATTTTTTCGTCAATCCTTTTTTTTTGTCTGAAATCCCAACAAAATATATATATATACCGGGCGTCCTCACCACCTATCATCCGAGTTGATTCTTTTAGCAGTTTTGAAGCAGAAGAGCTTTCTCTTTCTCTCTACTAACGTGATTTCCTACTGACCTCTCACCATCTCCCTCTGTGCTGACGTCATATATCTACTGGTGTCACATCTCCCACCATCTTCCTCTGTACTGACGTCATACATCTACTGGTGTCACATCTTCCACCATCTCCCTCTGTACTGACGTCATATATCTACTGGTGTCACATCTTCCACCATCTCCCTCTGTACTGACGTCATATATCTACTGGTGTCACCTCTCCCACCATCTCCCTCTGTACTGACGTCATATATCTACTGGTGTCACCTCTCCCACCATCTCTCTTTGTACTGACGTCATACATCTACTGGTGTCACATCTTCCACCATCTCCCTCTGTACTGACGTCATATATCTACTGGTGTCACATCTTCCACCATCTCCCTCTGTACTGACGTCATATATCTACTGGTGTCACATCTCCCACCATCTCCCTCTGTACTGACGTCATATATCTACTGGTGTCACATCTCCCACCATCTCCCTCTGTATTGACGTCATACATCTACTGGTGTCACATCTCCCACCATCTCCCTCTGTACTGACGTCATATATCTACTGGTGTCACATCTCCACCATCTCCCTCTGTACTGACGTCATATATCTACTGGTGTCACATCTCCCACCATCTCCCTCTGTACTGACGTCATATATCTACTGGTGTCACATCTCCCACCATCTCCCTCTGTATTGACGTCATACATCTACTGGTGTCACATCTTCCACCATCTCCCTCTGTACTGACGTCATATATCTACTGGTGTCACATCTTCCACCATCTCCCTCTGTACTGATGTCATATATCTACTGGTGTCACCTCTCCCACCATCTCTCTTTGTACTGACGTCATATATCTACTGGTGTCATATCTCCCACCATCTCCCTCTGTACTGACGTCATATATCTACTGGTGTCACATCTTCCACCATCTCCCTCTGTACTGATGTCATATATCTACTGGTGTCATATCTCCCACCATCTCTCTTTGTACTGACGTCATACATCTACTGGTGTCACATCTTCCACCATCTCCCTCTGTACTGACGTCATATATCTACTGGTGTCACATCTTCCACCATCTCCCTCTGTACTGATGTCATATATCTACTGGTGTCACATCTCCCACCATCTCCCTCTGTACTGACGTCATATATCTACTGGTGTCACATCTCCCACCATCTCCCTCTGTACTGACGTCATATATCTACTGGTGTCACATCTCCCACTATCTCCTTCTGTACCTACGCCATATAGAAAAGTTTTTTCCCCGTTAAATAAACTTTGAATTGTGGCACAAATCAGTGGAAACGAATCTACAGTGGTCTGTAGCTGGGAAAGACTTATGATACTGAAGGCTAGAATGGTTGCCTGTCCGTGCCAGCACATTGATTCTTCCTTTATTCTGCTGTTTAGTTGTTCGCTAATGTAGAAAATTACAAATAAACTGCCATCCATCCGCGCACTGGATAAAAGCATTCCTTCGTGTTAGATTTAAAAAAAAAGATAACAAACCGAAAGAAAGAAGAGCCATTAGTACAGCACAATTAGCAATTAATCAAATAGACCGGTGTATAAAAGCCCCCTTTGATTAGTGGCTGTTATTCCACAGAGTGAACCTTGTTTTCGAGCCGGTGAAGACTGTTTTGGTGCATAAAGTGCCTTACGATTATTCCTTTTACAATATGACATCTTTATTGTCATTCATAGTAATTTCTTTTAATTAACGAATTGACAGTTCACAAGAACCGAGCACATTTAATTGCAGGGGAAAGCAAATGTAACCGGTTAGCACATGGTTCACAGTGATAGTAGGCAATCGCATAATTCAATTTAAAAAACGTGCTGATAAATATTTCTCTTCCTTGGGGATGTCACCGAAACCTTGATAGCTTTCTACTTTGTTGCAGTCACTAAACTAAACGAAACGCAATTCAATTACTTCTGTTCTTGTTAAATTTTCATTTCTCACAGCAACCCATTGAAAGGGCATAAAAACGTGGCGTAAAAAGCCTTTCATCGACTAAAATATCCGGTTAAAATTGATTATCATGACATAACGCAGACAAGTCCCATTGCGAAACCCTTATGAATTTCTTAGATCTTAAGCTATTCAGTTTTATAATTAGATATACAGGCTACTTTCTTATTCTGATGGTATTTATGCGGGTACCAAAAATACCCAAACGCTAGTATATCAGCGGTCACACAGGTGAACTTTGGTTGCAAACATCAATTTTTTGTTGCCAATCAAGTAATGTGTTTCACTTATTGAAAACCCTGTCGTTTTATTTTCTGAAGATCTGAAAGATTAAGATCGATTATCCTAAGGATATTTTGAAAATTCCTATTTTAGAATGGTCTGGTTCTACAGAAATGGCAGGATTCAACTGTCTCCTTCATTAATGAGGAATGGAAAGTGCATTATAGTGAAATCTTGAAGCACTTAAAAAAGAAGGTTAAAACATTCGCACTTGTGTTAAGTACACCAGCTTAATCGTAAGTTAACATACTGATTGATTCCTAATTACCTAATGGTTTGTTCAGTCATTTTTCTGAAACAAAAACGTTGACCGACCGACTGGTTGTTGAATATAGATCACTTGCATAAAATGAGTTGATTTAATTCTTCTTATTACCAAAAACATGGAACTACGTAAAAGGGGGGGCACTGTATAATGTAGTGAGGAAAATTATACAAAATGTTTTAATCTGAGATCTTCTCCTGAAGCTACAACCAGTTATTACAATCTGAGTGTAAAAACGTCGTATGAGATGAACTGTATCTAAGAAGTATTAAAATTTTGAATTATCGCATTAAAAAAATCCACGGACGTAGATTGAAGGATACTACGTTACCATGGTTGGTATGGTTACATAACAGAAACGTCCTAAAGTACGGAAAAAATTGCATCAGGTTGTAATGACTTTTTTAAAAAACTATGGTGATAAAGCGTAGTGCCTTAGTTATCCGCTAGAGAGCATTGCCTGCTCTGCGCAGAAAGAAGACCAACATTCCGACTCCGACCGAGAATCGAATTCGGGCATTCCTAAGTCTTGGCAGTTCGGTACATTGATCACCGAATCCCCAACCGCCTACGTCCATAATTCATAATCGACCTGCACATTATTTCGCAGTGATGTTTCGTACGAAATCACAAATATGGTGACACCAGTTTTCGGAAGTCCCACTAGTGTTGGTGTTGGCTGCTGCTTCGTCTTTTCTGTCAGAGAAATGTCCCTACTGGGATGTCCATTTTTACAAAGAGAGAGAGAGAGAGAGAGAGAGAGAGAGAGAGAGAGAGAGAGAGAGAGAGAGAAGAGAGAGATGAATGTCCACTGCAGAAAGACATGACGTCGGTATAGAGAGAGATGGACTCGTACAGGAGAGAGAGAGAGAGAGAGAGAGAGAGAGAGAGAGAGAGAGAGAGATGTGTCACTTCAGAAAGACATTACGTCGGTATAGATAGAGAGAGATGAGTGTCGGTGGTACAAGAGAGAGAGAGAGAGAGATGAGTCGGTCACTGCAGAAAGAGAGATGACGTCGGTATAGAGAGAGAGAGGAGATGACACACAAAGTAATTATTTACTATTTTAAAAATAACCAAAAAAGAATTTAAGACTAAATAAAGATATAGCTTTTTGCTCTTTCATTTATTTGGATGCTGTGGAAATCCATTTATACTCGTAAATATAGTTAAAAGTAAATATATATATATAATGTATATCGATTTTTATTCCGGATGAATGCTGCCTCCGCTTTTCTCCTCCAATATAAAAAATTCTACTGCGTTTTTTTAAAATTTTACATATAATTTTACTTTTCCTGCTCTATCCGCCAGCGAAAGGAGTTAATCCTGGTGGCGATATTTTCACCGGCACAAATTTATAGCTACCTTCATCTGATTTCCTTCTTTTTTTTAAATTTCTAAAGAAAAATTTTGAAAATACAGCGGTGTGCAAAAGTCTTGCATGAAAATGACTGGACTTAGAAAATAGGTTCTTATTTTGTAGAAATTAGTAATTATTGTATGTTTTCTGTTTTAATTGGAAGGTATCGGGGTCTTTAAACGATTTATAAACTAAGATCTATTTTGTAATTGTACAGTCAAAATTTAAAAATTAATAAAATAATTTGCATGAAATCGGCGAGTGCAAAAGTGTTGCATAAACTACAAAAATTTTAGAATATATATTTTGTGCAATAATAGTTTAGGATAATAGAATATAAATATGAAAAACTGCCATTTTCCACTATTGTGAGTCATTTTTGTTTAATATAGTGATGCCGAGAGCCCGATATTTGGCTCCCGAACAGCGGGCCACAATCGTTTGCATGAAAGAAGATGGTGAAACTGAGTGGGTCATTGCGGATCGTATCGGTTGCAATCAGTCGACGATATCTCGCACCTTGAAACGTTGGAAAGCCGATGGGAGCCTAATTTCGAAACGCAGAGACAGCTCCACAGGATCGTCTGATCGCCCGCATGTCTAACTCGGACCGATTCCGCACTTCCACCGACATCCAGACCCCCTTGTCAAGGCACCATGGGATCCAGTTGGCCTCGTGCACCATCAGACGGCGTTTGATCCATATGGGACTGTTCGGGCGATCGGCACAGAAGAAACCGTTCACCAGTTTGGACAACCGTCTAAAGCGACTGCAGTGGGCTCGCGACCATCTCCACTGGACCGTGGCCAAGTGGTCCCGAGTGTTGTTTTTCGACGAAAGCAAATTCGTGAGGGTCCACTCGGCGGGTCGGGTGTACGTTCGGCGATTGGTGTTTGAGAAATACCATCCTAGTTGCAGTCGACTGACTCTGCAGGCAGAGGGAGATTCGGCCATGGTTTGGAGCTGTTTTCAATCGTCCGGTGTCGATCTGTTGCATCATGTGAAGGGTCGGATGAATGCTCATGACTATGCTAAGATCGTCTCGGACATTGTCGAACCATATAGGTGTGACCACATGCCTCTCACGGCCATCTATCAGCAGGACAACGCCCCCACCACACAGCTAGGAGTGTCAAGGCCTTGATGGCAAAGTTGCGAATCCCCCTCCTCGACTGGCCGGCTCAATGCCCGGATCTCAATCCCATCGTAAACATTTGGCACTCGATTAAACTCAGCGTTAGAGCCCAAAAAACCGATTTCAAACGGAAAATCGAGGAAGCCTGGTCGGAGTTCAGTAGTGACAATCGTCACCGTTTGGTAGCCAGCTTGCCTCGTTGTTGTGAACAAGTTATCAAGAATTTCGGTTATTCTATTCATTATTGATAGATCTGATCACTTCCTGCATAATTGGAATTGGATCTGAATTGATCAGATAGCTGTCTAGATTGTTTGCAACACTTTTGCACAGGTTGATTTGATGCAAATGATTTTCTAAAAATTATAACTTTTCTTACAATGAAGCAATATGCTTGATATTGTTGGAATAGATGAACAACTGTAATATTGAAATACTTTGATGAACAAGATTTGATGATAACTGCTTTTGACTAAACGTGAGCTAATTTACAGGAAGAATTATTTTTATGCAAGACGTTTGCACACCGCTGTAGATACCGTAATACATGGGAACCGTCGGAAGTGAAATACAGGCTTCGGAAGGAGGCTGGGAAAAAACCCAAAGTTACCATCGCAGATTTTTAAAAAAAAAAAAAACCTACCGTAGGCAGGAAATAATTTTTGTTCATTCAAAAGAGAGAGAAAGTAAAGAAAACAATTTGCCGTCTTTTCAATGGATACTTGGCGTTAACCGAACATCAAGATAAAAGTAACAGAGCCGCTTCAAGTCACAGGAAAGATATAGTGTATGTTTAAATGGGAGTGGGGAAAGGGTTAAGGTAAAAGACGTCTCTTTCTCTTTGACAACTTGCACGAACATCGTTGAGGCGATTTCTTAAAAAATGCTATTTTAAATTCGTTCTTTTCTAAGATAGCCTTTTTTTTTTCACCTGCAAAGCAAACCAAAGGTATCGTGATTCTATGTTTTGGGAGAGGGGAGAAGTGTACACCGAAGACTGGGCACACATTCCGCGTGCTGGACCTCTCCTCCTATGTCGTGGGCTCGGGGTAGCATCTAATGCCTGAGTACAGAGTGCAGTAAAATCTACGCCACTTCTGTTTTGCTTTTTTTTTATGGTCTATCATCCAGTCTTCGATCTAACGATTTGTCTCTGTCTCCGCTCCACAATGGCGTGTTTGATCTTGGGTTAAATATCCTCGGAACTGGCCTCACCTTCTCCGCCCACACAGCGCAGTTTTAAGTCCAGATCGCCCTGGAAATTAACCAATGGATTTTCACAGCTCCAGATATCAGCAGCCACTGCCAACGAAAGCGTCTAATGGAGAGGCCCTAACCGTCACCACACCCCACCAAAAAAGAGCCGATGTTCGTTTATCCTGGCTCCTAATTTCGGTAACGTTTACACAAGGGAACGGCAGGCCTTTGTTTTAATTTTGTCTGGTTTTGTTTGCCAAGAACAACAGATGTCGCTTCTGCCGGCGGCAGGTGACGAGTCACACGGAGCAGTACTGTTTACCTCTGTAGAACGTCCATTCGATTTCATTGTACACGTAGAGATATAAAAGAAAACCTCTGGCTTTTTAAAAAATGTGCAGCCACGGCCAAACGTTTCTCATTACCCTAAAACCTTTTAATTCCTCATGATAGAGTCGAATCGGATTCGCTGAAATTTGACAAAATCGTACGTTAATGTTATTTTATTCGTCCACAGGTTCAATGGAAAAAAGAAAAAAATTACCGAAATTTTAAAATGCAACGATTTTAAAAATCTAACTTGCAAGTACATAATTTCCTTATAAGTAAAAAGACCGCAGGTGTTCCGCGAATGAAAATATTCAAATGCCGACATTATGGGGTAGTCTTGCAGCTTAAAGATTGATAGTATTATCGTTATTTCTAAGGTGATCCAAAACTTGTGGCCACAGCTGTATGTTACTCGTGGCTTTACCAACTTGATTTATATTTTAACCGCAGTGAAGAAAAGAAACACAACATATCCCAGTGTGGCATTTAGTTCTACTGGCAGCCACTGCTTAAACATACAGTGGCATCAAAAAGAAATCACACACCTTTCCTGATATTTTTGTGCGTGGCTGACGTAAATGCTACCGACAGGTCTAGCATACCTGTGGAATAATGCAGTAATCAGGGAACAATTTAGATGCCCTTTTGCCCAACGATGTAGTTCTCGCTTCATTATCAATAGAAAAACTTGAAGAATCCATAGTCGCCATACAGATCATGGGAGATAACCGCTTCTTTCAATTTCGTTCAACACCGTAGTTTCTCCTTATGCCATGACATTGGTTCTCAATGCCGTTCTTTTTTGTTTGTCAGTAACTTATGTAAACTAAAGTATTCTGTACGTGTTAACGTATATACAGTAAAACACTTTCGCAACAGCTTGTATTATCTGTAATAAAAATATAAAACAGGTTAATAATGGACTTAACCGAAATATCGATTTAATGACTTCTCACGTTTGTCTTCTCCACTTCCATTTTGTTTTTTAAAGAAACGTCGACCGTACTATAGCTTCACAAAACCCAGCAAAGCGAAGCACAATCAATGCTTCAGCGAAAATCCAAATCTGTCAACCCTACCGAGACCACGACGAGGAAAAAACACTGTGAAAGTGGACGAGGGCAAAGCAATCGCGAAATTTCTCGACTTTGAATCTCCACTCATGGAATTCGCCTGCTTTGTAAAACAGCCACGATAGACGACGCATGTCTTGTAAAAAATAAAATATTCTTTAATTTCGCGTTTTTATTCGACTGTTTGCTGTTGCATCCGTTGAAAAGATTTCTTTGAAAATGTTCTGTCGTTCTCCGCAGACAGGTGTTAGTTCCCACAGTTGCCGACACTAAACTTTTATGAAAGAGAATATATACATTTCTTTTTCTTTCTTGCTTTAAATGAATGTTGTTTTTATTTTTAAATCGATTTACGGTTAACCCCGACCCAGGTATTTTGCATATCTTTTTGGCCAACGTCATGTCGTGCAGCCATTACCTGCTTTACAAGTATTTATAATTGTAATCGGACGGTGTCTTTGTTTTAACTCTCTTGCTGCCACACGTCTCTTCCGTCTGCTGTGTATTTATTCCCAAAGTATTCCAAATCAATTCATAGGGTGTGTGTTTGTTTTTTTTAAAAAATTCTCCTCACGTCCCTACTTCGAATGGGTATAATTTGTACCAATCACTTCGATGGAAGACCATATAGAAACTGACGAAAGACATAGTAGTGGTTAATTCTCTCGTCCAGTTTTCTAAGCCAATAACTACAACAAAAAAAGGTGAAAAGCTATGGTTCGTTGGTGGAGTCACGAAGAATGCAAGGGAAAAGGCTCGACGAGGTGTCAACTGAACAAATCCGAGAAGGAGACTCTTTGAAGAGCGTTCAAATCTTAAAGGATATTTCTGCATTAACTATTTAGAGAAAATTTTAACTCTAACTCTCATTAAAACATTTAAAAAATTGTTACACAAAAGCAACCCCAAATAACACATTTAAACTGTTGAATAGTATTCTTTATTTGAGGTCATTGCCAACTCACATACACCGGGATACTCCGCCTGTCAGCTTAGCAATGATGTCACACGTTTAAATGATCCCTGCAGGTCGAGATGTTGGTACAGAGACCATTCCGCCCTGTCTGTCTGTGACGTCATCGATGCACGACGTAAGGAAAGATCAGAACGGTCGACGGGTAATAGAGCAAACAAATTTTAATTAAAAACAACAAAACAAGGGGCTGTCTCTACGGCAAATCAGGTTCCCCTAAACAGCTTTGATTGGCGTCGTTCGCGTTCCTCTCGGGCAGACACACAACAGGGATCGCTGCATGCAGTTTATCCACACGGTTTGTTGCAGAACAGGAACCGTGTAAGGGGTAGATGAAACGGACTGTTACGGACCCTGTTTATGGGTTTTCAAGGCGGCCACAAAAAAGGGTTAGTTTTTTTTTTGTTGTTCCCCTAAAAGACTTTCAAGACATTATCATATTTTCCTCTGAATTTTCTCTGACGCTCGACAACTATCAGCTATGGTAAACAGAAAGGGAAAGCCCCCTTAAAACGGACGTTGAGTGGGTTCTTAAAGCTATTGACACCCCTCGCTCGGCTAAGTAAGGCGTTCTAACCCCACACCCACCGACCGGTGAGACAGTCGTTTTAAAGATCCAGCATCTTATACGTATGTCCACGAGGCCGAAAGGCGCATTACTGTCCTCGTTAAAGAATATCTCTATGGCTGCTTTCTTTTCCTTACCTGAAAAGGAAAAGATAAGAACTACCCAAGCACCTCTATCCATTGTTGAGTTTCTCTATTTCGGATTAATACCCAGCAATTCCACGGCGAAAATTCGATAACGACATTTCCAGACAATACAACTGGCAATCGCTCAGCTGAGGATGAGCAACTACGCAGAAGTTAGTCTCACATGATCAGTTTAGGGCGGCGTAGAAAACCATCCTGGCAGTTCACAAAGCAATTAAATATACAAGTATCAATTTAAGGTTTTGTCTCCCCCCCCTTTTTCCCCCCTCAACAATAGCTGATGCTTGCTTATCTCCAGCATCCACCGAAAGAAAACATCCTCTCGGTAGAATTAAGTAAGCATCAGCTATTGTTTGGGAAAGAACAAAAGGGAGTTTAGATCCATTTCTGAATCAGCTTCACCAATAATTGATGGCGGAATCAGAAAGGTAATAATGCATTAACACAAACTGGATGAAACCGGTGAAGACAGCATTATCTTTACTGAATGAGACAAGAAAATACAAAGGGCCATATTTCTCCTTGCGTTTACACGGCTTTACTATTCTTTAAACAAAACTGATAAGTTGCATAAATGGGGGTTTGGGGGGGGACAATAAAGAAAAACGTTCCCACTGATCTAGGACAGCTTACCATCGTCTGCGCGCCAGCCTCGCCTCTTACACGTCCAACCGCTCTTCTAATAAGGGCAAAAGCAATTCACGCCTCCGCCGTCTCTCTACACCACGCGACCTTTCCAGAAGTCGCCGGTCGCTTTATTGCCGACCCTGCCATCATCGCTGACATTAAGCGATTCCCATCCACGAACCTTGCACCGGTTCCTCGAAATAAATCGCCACGTCGCTCCCGAAGGGGTTGGGGTTCTGGCTTTAAACAGCCTTCGTTTATTTATCAGTTTCTCTTAACTTTTCCCGTTTGTTTGTTTGTTTGTTTCACGGGGTGACAAAGAACAACGTGTCTGGTCTGTTGGGACCACAATTCTGTCCTAAGCCGTAATATTACTCATTTACAATGCCAACGTTTATTGTTAAAAAAGAAAAGCAACATCAGCAACAATTCATCTTGTAGCCTTTTAAATATTAGGTTGATTGTTTGGTTGTCTTCCTGCCGAACAATGTTTTCTATCTAAGAATGAAAATATGTCTATGCTCATTAAAAATGTCTTTTTTCCCCCCAAAAGCTCCTAATTGCACTATTTTTCTTTAATTGCTCTTTGACGAAGTATTACATATCTGTTCTGAAAATCAGACAACGTTATTGAGTAAATGCATTTACTTCCCGTTGGAACAGGCACTCTGTTCACTGGTTTAGCTGGTTAACCAGCATCTGCATCGAATCAAAGGGAATTCGGTCATTTTATTAAATCATCAAACAGTCTCGCCATCTCAAGATCTGCTTCAAAGTCGACAGCTTATTTTTGTGGATTTTAGTTGTCTTTCTTTGTTGTTCCGCTCTTCACGGACTCAGGCTTGGTAGGTGAGGAAATGCTAGCAGAGGCAATTAACCCATAGCTCGGGTCGTCGGTCTGTGTGAACGGACGAGTAGAATTCACTACAGAACACCCACTGAAGACTCGCAGAAGACGGCCAAAAAATGCATACTTGATGATTTATTTGCTTTCTGAAAGAAAACCTACTTGAAGCATGTGATTAGAGTCGCGTGAGTGCTCGCTTTTTACCCTGACGCCAAAAGATAGATGCATTTTTTAAAAAAAAACAAACAATTTTAATCACTTTGCCTAAAATGTCGACGAGCATCAAGGCTGGTGTCTTACACGATTTAATTTCTATTACCACATCAGGTATTATCCCGTGTCTTAAATTAAGAGGATAAATCGGTACACGTTCTAATTACACAATTTTCGTTTTGGTGTCTTTGATGGTGCGAGAAGTGACAACCTTCTTGCAGCAAACGGACTTTAAAATGATAAACTCCTTGTGGCACAAAATGGCTATTACTGAGATTGGATATCTATGCAACAGAATTCAGAACGTCCCTTGCAAACCTGGTCATTCTTTCCAGTGTTTCAGATTTCTGTCCACACCATCACACTAAAGCCACTATGTTGGACTTATTCAGATGCTTGACTGGTTTTTCTCCAATCCCATGTGCGTCCATTCGTCGACTTCACGATTCGAGGAGACTCATCAGAGAGCACGACAGATGCCCCAATTCCATATGTTTGTGTATTGTTTCCTGAGCCTCTCCGGATCTGTACTTTACATTGGTTTCAGTTACCAGATATTTTCTGAGAGATTCGTCCATTTAATTTAATTTTATGTAAATAAGGTGAGCTAGGTTTTGAAACATTGTACAGCATTGACGCTGTCTGTAAGCCTTGTGCACATGGATTAAACTTCACCTGGTGAGCCAGGAAGTTCTTTTGGTATATTCTGTAACGTATGGCGGCCACCAATTGCAATGAGGTATCTTTACCAGTTTACCAGTAACAGGAGCAATTTAAAACTTAAGTGCACTACCCCTTTGAGTTACATGAGCTCTTCCATTATTTCCATATGTGCTCATTGCATCAACATCTATAAAGCAAATGAATGCAAGGATAAAAACTTTACTATTGTTTCCAAAGATAGCGAAACTCAAAATAGTCAGGTTAATTAATTAATTTCTTTAAAAGTTGATGTTGGCCGGCTTCAAGCAAATCGATCCATTCCTGCTCTTCTCTCAATGATACCTACTGACAACTACACGACTCTCTAACTCACACACAGATCGTTCCTGGTTAAGTGAACACGTCCCCCTGTACCAACGATTTGGAGATATAACCCGTGCATCTAACAAATCCAAGTCAAATTATGACTTCCATAATATAATCGGATTAACCCTATAAAGCGCGTCTCCAAACTCTTCCGGGTGTAGTGGAAGTTACCAAAAACTATCGTCGTCTACGTAAGTTAATAATACATTGTTATTCTGAGGTACAAAATATCTACTAAGTTATTTCTTCTTATTTTATTTGAATTAAAATTTGGTTTGTTTTGAAAACGGATTTGCAAATAATTATTATGTAAATATTTCGTCTAAATAAAGTCGTTGTTTGTTTTTTTTTAAAAAAATGGATGAATATTCGTACAAATAAATAACTAACTTTTTAGTTTAAAGTTTACTTCAGAAGTCGACAGGAGGCTGAACCTCGCCATTAGTAATGGCATGCTACATTTCCTCCCTAGGTTCATCTTTCCTCGACCCGCCATGAACCGGAGCAGCGGGACGCGGGGTGACCAAGGAACATGATGATAGTAACCCAATTACAAACATTGAGCAGAGCACCGATGTTTCTATCTCAGTGTCAAAAGAGCTCTGCTTTTCGGTGGCCGCGGCGTCACATAAAGAAAGAGAACAAAATTCCGAAACGCTAAGTTAACCAGAAATGTAAATACAAGAATAAAATTATTTTCCGTTTGTTTTCTTAATCGTGTAATGATAGCAGACGTTTAAGTTTATCGGAAGTACAGGGAAAACGAACATCAGGGACCTGTTTTGACATTGGTTTGTTGGAATCTACAGATAAACAAGCTCCAGATTGATCTGACTTCGAGGTGGTCAGGTTGCTAGTCATTTTGGTCAGGCGTTGGTGTGCAGGAGTCAGAGTTTCTATTCCTCATTGTCCTCAAAAAAAGATACAATAAAACTAATCTAACGTTAGACTGTCAACGAGCAACATTTATAAAGCTTTTCATCAGATCTTCTGACTGTTACAAAATACAGTTTAATGAAAACACGTAAAAAGTTTAAATTTATTTCTGACAATAATTTTGTTGTCAACTGGACAATCTTGGTGTAAAGAGTATTACATAAGAACGATCATTTTATTACTGTAACGATCTCATCTCATCCACACGTTGGAGGTGACGAGTTGATATATACAATGGATTCTCTATTTTTACTTATATGCATATCTCTCTCTCTCTCTCTCCATCTCTCTCTCTCTCTCTCTCTCTCTCTCTCTCTCATCTCTCATCTCTCTCTCTCTCTCTTCTCTCTCTCTCTCTCTCTCTCTCTCTCCTCTCTCTCTCTCTCTCTCTCTCCATCTCTCTCCATCTCTCTCTCTCTCTCTCTCTCTCTCTCTCTCTCTCTCTCTCTCTCTCTCTCCATCTCTCTCTCTCTCTCTCTCTCCTCTCTCTCTCTCTCTCGCTCGAAGTCAACGATAAACTACTCGTAAAGATTTGGTTGCGAATCTCTTTGAAGTATGGTGTAGAAACTAGATTACAAGAAGCATGCTTGCCCCTAATGTATGTGCGTATAGTCGACGGCCGGGAGCGAAAGAAAAGTTCCAACACTGGTATCTGACCATAAATTTACTGGGATAACTTGGAGTAATCTGATTTCTGATGTTCGTCGACGCTTTAACCCAATCAATTTTTCAGTACCAAACTCTCCCCTTGTGGATATAAAATCCAGAAATTAGGTGTATGTACGATGAGCAGATTATTTTACGCTAGATAATGCTATAAAAATAGAAAATATCGAGATTCGGTTTTTATTATCCTTCAGAGCGCACGCACAGTCTCTGTACGGTCGGCAAGCGATAAAACAAGCAGCTTTTTTTTTGGTCAATATGCTTTGAAACCATAGAGAAAATGAGGGCAATGATACGATATTTGTTCAGAGACTTAAAATACTATGCTTTAAAGAAACAATAGCAACACAACGACAACGACAAGAAGAATCAACAGCAGTAGGGTGAGATATTCTAAACTTGTTGCGGTATCGCATTCCGCCATTTTGTTTCTACAACAACTTTTTTTCTCTCTTCTTTCTCAGTCGTAAGTTTAGATTTATAAACCAAGTGTCCAGCTGAAGCATTCCTATTTAAATACCAAAATGTCTATATTAAGATCTTGGATTATTTAAACTTCCAGTTTTTTACTTCTAAATATTCACGTACATACGTTCGAAACAGCATTTTTGGTGTTGTTGTGATTTCTCTCTATATTTTTGCCTATCTCGCATTCGGGAGGCATTCTGGGTAATGTGTCGGTGGTACTCGTTCTGAAACCGGCGAATATTGCCGACTTCCGGCATAGCGAAATACCTCAACGTGGTGAAAAGGAAGCGAGGCAAGCGGGCTAAGCCCAACCGGATTTGTCACAGCGACGAAAGCAGTTTGCCAATCTGCCTACTCGCCACCATCGCTGGGGGGGACTGAGTGCGAAAAGTGCCACTTCTGATAAATAAGTAATTGTCTGGTATAATCCAATCCTACAGAGAATGCCGTCACGGCTCGGATGTGTATCTACCCGGTACGACTGAGGAAGATCACAGAACCTGCTAACTTGTCTCGGTGAATTCACAACTTTGCCTGGATGTTTTTAACTTTATATATATATATATATATATTTTTTACAAGTGACCGGACAGTTCGCTAACCGTCGTTTTGCCACCGGATATCCGGATATCCGAATATTCCGCTCCCCGCTTACTTCGATCCCAGACATTTCGATACTAGGTCGTATCGATACCAGTTTTTACTTCAAAATCTCTCTCTTTTTTTTTACATCGTAATTCGAGGTATAAGACTCCGGAAGTCATCTGACCTTCCGGGTTATAAAACGGCTTCTAATGTTTCCTTTTCTTTCTCGGTATCACCGCTTTTCGCTATCCGTAAATCATATTAAATATATAAATATGTAATTATTATAAATATATAAATCCATACGTATCCATTAATGGGAATCGTGTTCGAAGACAAAATATCGACTTCCGCCTTGGCCGCCATTTGCCTCCGAAAATAAATACACCAGGTCTCGGGTAGTTATCGTTCGTACGTCAAAGGGCCGGGTACGTTTGCTCCTCTGTCCTCTGAATTCTGGAAATAACCAATCCTTGTACCCGCCTCCGCTCGTCAGGTATACTCAGACTAATCACTTCATCGTGCAATGGGAAAATCCTGATGACTTCACCTACTTCTATGAGAAATATGAAACAGATGCCGGTGGTTCAGATCTATAGTGGATGTGCGAAAAGCGTTCTTGTAAAGCAAGGGGGTGCATGCCTGTAGAAGTGAGGAGGGACACAAGATGGTCGAGAGTGCCTGATCACGCTACTACAGCTGCAGAAGTAACGGCTAAGGGTACAGCTTCTGACGTGAAAACATAACCGATTGTCTCGCAAATTGCACCTCTACCCGCCATTTCCAAGACGGCCAGTAATTTTAATGGATGCGGTTTGGTAGGATCGCCATTACCTCGTTACTGGTTAGGTGTTGGCGACAGGAAGAGGAAGAAAAAAATTCCCCTGCCATTTCTAAGGAACGAAATGGTTATGCTATTGCTGACGAATATTGCGAACTTGACTGTGATGATCGGTTTCTGATTTTGGTAGCGGCGAATATGAGCCCAAACGGAATTTCGATGTTTACAACAGATGCTGGTTTGGACGACCTTTAACAGATCAAGAACCGGGCTGGGGAGGGAGTAGCACTTTAAGATGCAGCCCATACGTTTAGTATCAGTTGTAACATTCAAACTGACACCCGTTGTGTTCCAAGACTTTTCGCTTTGCTCCGTGGCAAAAACGCGACCTGCTTATGATCGATTATTTACCAAACTGAAAGAACCACGACCCCAGCATGAGACCAGATATCTTGATGATGGATTTTTAAAAATCTGCTGTCAACAGTTTCTCCACCAGTTTTCTTCCTGGTGCATTAGTAACGTGTTGTCTGCTCCATCTCTCAGAATCTTTACAAAAGGGTAGTCGACGCAGGCCTTAAGCCGAAATACCGTCATGGTGAGGAGTCTAGTCTAAAAGAATTAGTTTGTTTCCATGCATTTGCTTTCCTTCCTGTTACCGATGTCGTGGATGACGATCCTCTTCCGCGCGAAATTGTTTCATACTCTGAGACTCGTTGCATCGGAGGAGAGCGAGATCGAGGTCAGAGGAGGAGAAGAAGAGTTGATCAAACTGCTTCTCTGTAATCGTGGAAACACTGATGCATAAAGAAGAGAGAAATATAGAGACATCGACCATAATGATAAATTAGTTACTGAGATATGACGCTGAAGAAAACAATATATCCTGATGTAATGGAATCGGTAGAGAAAATCCCCAGAACCACTTCTACAATGTTAAGATTTAGGCATCATACTTCTACAGTAAAATTTCCGTGGGGAGGGGAGAGGAAAATCTTTGGAACTTTTACAAATTGGCAAAACACATGGAAACTAAAAGTTCAGGTGTAAAAGAGGAGACAGTTTTGGTAAAGGTCTTAGCCACCATCGACATCCTACAAGTCAACGGTAGAGTTTTTTTTAAAAAAAATAAGATTTTAAGTGACAAATATTTCGAGTCCTTAACATTAACATGATCTGCATTTTTGTATATTAACATGATTTTTATCCAGCTTCCATCAGCTGTACAAGCAAGACACCGTAACCGTAACCGTATATCCGGTCCGGTCCTAGCTGCTCCAAGTCCGATAACAATATTTACATGCTCAGCGATTATGAATCTAGGTAAATAAGATAAGAGAAGGAGAGCATCTTGATATTTGGATAAAGGAGGAAAATATGAGATAATATATGGTGATTTGAGCTCGACAGCCCAGAAACTACCTGAACCACTCCGCCGTTAGCCACAAATGATTAGATAAAGTAGAAAATCGAAAAATCCTATGGTGGTAATGACGCAAGGCCACATTTGCATAAAAATGAAAAGTGACGTCATTTCCGTTGTTGTATAACTGATAACCACTTTCATTTCAGAGATTTATATATTAGATAGGCGTTAACTCGGAACATTTTGGTTATATTTCCTTTTTGTTTTACTTTGTTTGTTTTGTCCTTTTTCTGAATCACAACGATGGTGGATTAAGCAAATCTAAAGTGACAGTCAAGAAGATATCGAGCGAAGTGGGCTGGTCAAATCGGCAAGGAATGTATGAGAATAGGTTATGTTTCAAAAGACAAACGCTATTTAATTCAATGTTAGACACGCCAAAAAGTTCACTTTTGCTTTAAAAATTGCACCCTTTCCCAACCAGACTGGTGGCAAGTTTAAGATTAGACTTAACTGGTTAAAACAGGTATCCACTTCGCTGAACTGGTGGCCACCCAAAGTTCGCAGGCTGAAGTTTCTAGTCCCCCTGCTGGGGAACACTGAAAAGTGTGATATTCATCAACAAACGTGGGGGGGGGGGAGAAGGAAAAACTCGACAGTTTCTTTTTCGTGAAAGAGAAGACGGTCGGTGATATAACTGATGTCAGACCTACACGGCAAGAGCTAGTTAAAGGAACTCAGGGCTGCTTATTACTCGCCAAAACTTTGATGTATAGTTTTCGCTGTAATAATAAAAAAGCCTCTCTTTCGAAACCTACAGACATGCAGCTTAACTATAGTTTTCACAACGTAAATAAGTAGAAATAATCCCCCAAATCAGAAACTAAGCACACACAGAATCGTAAAACAACGATTGGCTTATTACTTCATGAAAGTTTTAATTACCATTTAAGTTATAGCCATTTTATTTATTTCATTGGGTACTCTTACACTCCTTTTCGTGACAAACCTGCCATTTCTAACAGTGTAAATGGAATCCCAGTTCATCACAGTCTCTCACACGTCCAAAAGTTCCCGTTTTTATTTTATAGCTACGTTCGAAAACGTTTTCATGCATACTGGCAAATTAAGTATGCTGACAATAATTCGCACTGCGTCTTGGTAATCCACTCTTGTTAGGCAATCAACAGAATTCAACTTTGTTCGTTAACTATCTCCCCCCTGAACACTTTGTTAAATTGACCAATAAAATGTCGACTTGGGTATTCAGCTGATATTCATCGGCTCTTTCAATCGTGTATTCATTCGGTATTTACACGTGCGTGAATAGACAGACACCCGGCGGGTACTGAACAAAGTAATCTGCATGTGTTTTCTAATTGGATGAACAGGAATGAAGATCATCCAAACAAAGTGGTAGGACAATGAGTTCTCGCACCACAGTTCTAATGTGGTGGCGATTTTAAAAATGAAGTCGAACCTATGAAGTTAGGTTGGTTTTACACTAAAATCAATGCCAACTGGCGATATTTGGGGAATTCCTTTCTCGAAATGTGCTTACATCAGACAGAGCCGAGGGTTAGAATGACAGAAAGGTCTGACCAGCTGTAATACTAACGACGTAATTCCATTATCATGAAACTCGTTTAAAAACCGTCGTCGTCGCGGTAAATGCGGAAGAAAGACAGATATTTCTAACACGGAAGACGCAAAGGTTATTAAGTCTCCACCCCACCAGCAGCTGTTTCGAATTCTAGGAAGAGAAGGGATTAGGCGACTCCCCCTTCGTCAGGCTGATGTCGTTAGCTGCTAATACACGAAACCAACCGTTCGAGAGCAAGCATCACAGGTTCCCTACTGAAATAGATAGGGCCCCTGCACGTACCGTCGGGACAAAGATATGTCGAACTATCTCTGTATCGTTGGAAAGCTTTACAGATTGTATTAATACGTTGCTGAGTTTACAACGGATTTCTATTTTTCCTTCCCAAATAATTGTCGAGCTGATGGCTGGTGATAAAACATGGATGCTAACGATTTAGTAGACATAGGCAGTGCGCGCTCTCGCTACCGCGGATTTGCAATGAAATGTATGTCATCTGAAATCAGGACTCAACAATCTGTCGATACCTCCCCCACCAAACCACTCAGGAGTCTCTACCCCAACCAGCTTACTGAAATAATAATCCGATGACGGTAATCTCTGCGTTATCCGATCAACAGAAAGAGATTGCGTTTTCATGAATATAAAGTAGACATTTAACTGCTGATGTGACAGATCCGCGCTACGGCCGTCAACTTTCGTGGTAGTAGCATCGAGGCTACGATAAAAGGAGAAGTAGATTTCTCTCCTCTTCCGACGGAATGCACTCAGGCCAGGACATATTCATCTAACCGAGCAATCAATATACGTTTCCTGCCCGGCCAAAGACTAAAGAATCATAATTAAATAAAGAAGTCTCTCCGGTTGTTCTTGCAAATGTGGACGGTTCGGGAAAACCGCCTTCGTGAAGCACAACTCCGGTCGTATGAAGGCAGTGATGGATCGGGCGCGCATCTCTGTACAACATGTTGCGACATGCAAATGACGTACAATTAATAATAATTAAATTTCCCTGGTGAAAAGGGTCAACCAGAGTACTATGTCTTCCGTGTAAGCCTGTCATGCAGAATCTACTATTAAAAAATGAAGCGTAATTACGTAATAGCAATTTAATATAACCGCAATATTGTTCTTTACTTCACATCTTCGAAAAACCAAACAGCTTCAGTACTTTAAAGCTATATAAAGTAGGTAGTTCATTGGTGACATGAGCCAAGACATAAAGCATATGAAATTTCTGTTTACCTAGAATGTCAGGCTTAAAAGTGCAATATATATATATTTTTTTAAAGTTTCTGGTCATTAATTTCCGTACTATAGCATGATGTCTGCTCTGTAGAGTTCGTTTGTCTCCTCCTTCCTTATCGTTTCTTTTCTTACCACATGAAATAATACACCAATAGATCGATAAAATCAATAGGAAGTCATTTTTTTTCGGAAAACCTTTGTAGTGTTCTCTTAAAACTACCAAAATGATTTTGCCATTTTTCTCCTTTTTTTTTACATTTGTATTTTGTAAAAAGAAATTATTTATATTTATTAATTTTTATCCGCACAAAAAATTTAAAGAGAGGACGAACGTTACACGGAATCACTGTTGAGTGAAAAACATTATCTTACTTTATTCAGGTGCAATCGATATTGAATTAAACTCCTAGTTTTCTGTAAGCTTTAATCTCGTTGAGCCTGATTAGCAGTCACATTTAATTAAATTTGCGTTATACAGGATTCTAGGAAAAATTGAAACGATAATTATTAAATTAGTTTTCTTCCTTTAAATTTAACTCGTATTTATTGTCAAATACACTGCAATGAAACTCGATACACATGCGCGTGTGCAGACTTAAAATACAGGGAATTATAAATTTACCGAACGCTTCAAGTAAATTCGATTAAAGGCCGCCCTGTAATCACATTTATTCCGGAGTAGATCTGAAGTAATCCGCGATGTTCTTTAAAATGAAATAGACGGTTTTCAATTTTTCTAGAAATTCGAATGGCAATTGAATTATATCGGTTTTTCGGGACTTGAAAATTAGAACCCTAAAGGTTTGAATTTTGAAGCCGGCAGCGCTGAAACTAATTACGGTTTCAGATTTCTGCACAAAGTTGTGAGCCTTCGCATGCAGTTCCAGGTTCAAAGAAAACTTCGATGGGGGGGGGCAGCTGTTTTGATGTATTAACGTGTCTGAAACACTTGCTTTTTGGCTATTTATCGAAACTGTCGTGCTCATCTTATTTCACTCCTTCGACATCACAGCACTAAGCCTCCAGATTATCCCCACAGTATTATTTATTTCCTCTCTTTCCCTGTCTGCTTCAGCGTACTCTTATGAAAGCTGTATGGCGGCTCGTAACTTTTGGCCACGCGGCTAAGATTGGAGACTTGGGGGTGTTGCGTAGAATGCTCAATATTTCGTTTGTTCTTCAGAAATAGTAATACTGTTTCAAGGTATTATATAAACGTTTGGATTTTCCATCACCCAGCATTTAAAATGTATTTTTACACGGAACGAGCTCCGTGGTTCAGTTCACACTTTCTCAGTTGACCAAAATAATGGTTACTGGTGTTTTGGCGACTTCTGATCCCCCAAACTATTCGGCGGAGCGGCCAGACAGCGGAATACCCTAATTTTAGACCTGTCCCCTTTTCAGGAAACAAGAAAATAGATTTCCAGTTCTGTGAAATCTTGGCAAAGTAGTTGCCCCACGCACACACCCCCTCCACTCTGTTGTAGCGCACAGGCGACATCTGGAGCCGACACAGAACAACATTTTGCTATCGAATCGCCGCCTTTCTTATTGTTATGAACTAGAATCAGCCCGACCAGCCAGGAGACAGAAGGGCAAAACAAAAATCTGCTTTCCGCCAGCTGTCGCCTGTTTTTAATATGAAAATTATTCCGCAGGAAATCGATGGAACGGTCGTTCGTCTATGCGCGGAGATCGATTTGTAGAAACTCTTTTGTACAGTATTTTTGTTTGTCTTTGTTGTGTAAAGCTGTATAATTCAGTGCCAGTTTAAAAAGAAAAATGATTTGGAAGTGGCCCGAGACGGCCTTATTGATATGAGTGGTTGCCGAATTGAATTACCAAGCGTATTGGTTGTTCGTACAATCCAGATTTCATCAAAAGGGGCAAAAATAGAATAAAATAATTAATCAAAAGACAGAAAGGTAATTTAATAATAATGTAAAGTAACCGGACCGGAAAAGGCATAATATCGTGAGAAAACACCCGTCGGAAACACACTGGAAACACAGTAGATACACTTTGGTAAAGCAATTGTGTGGAATCTTGAAGTTACCAGAGCTTCAAGTTAATCTCTTCTTAAATTGTTACGCTCACAGAATCCTGAATTGTTCAACGAAGGCAGCCCCTGGACAGAGAGTAGGTGGGTGAGGGAGAACACGTGATTACTGGTTCGATGTAATTCCTTTTAAACATGGCGCCGGTTGCGTGAAACTCGGAGGTTTTCCAGATGACTGGTAACTCATCCCTGGCACTATTGGCCACCGGGAACGACTAATAATAATAATAATAATAAACTGAAGATCACGCCCAGCGGGCTCCATGAGTTGTCCACGCCACACTTCCGCGTTCCTCATCACAAACATTGAGCATACAGTTCAAAATGCTTCTCAGCAGAGAGAATCTGAACTGATATCGGATTAGACAGAAAGGGAAAAGGCTTATTTATTTTCACGTTAAAAGCGCTATCAAATCCTGCCGCATAGGAAGCTCCATACAAAACCTGTTTAATGCGTTAAAAAGAAAAAGGTAAAGTAACTTATCTTTGTTCCCTCTTTCACTGTTTTAACTGGTGCATTCTTAAGAACCCTCGCATGTGACAGGACTAGTAGCGCTTTCTAACGGACAATTGCAACACTGCACGCCTTCAACGAGGATTGCCCATCCTCGTAGACATCGGTGTCTCCCATTAAAACCCGCGTGTTCAACTTGTTACGGAGTTACTTCGGTTTTATCTATCCGTTTTTATCCTTCTGTATCTGAAGGAAGCTACCTTCATCATCGTGCTGGGCTTAATGTTCTGCCAGCTGTTTTTCTCACCATTAGTAAACCTTAAAACAAACAAAAAAATAAGTTACCTATCTGATCAGCTGCTTTCTGACAATGGTTTTGAAACAGAAAAAGAATTAGATCTTTAAAAGAAAAGAATAGAGAATGTGAAGAATTGAACATTAAGGTCAGGAAATATATGTAAATATCTGGCTTGCAAAAGAAATTTTAAAATAAAACAAACAATTTGAAAATATACAAAAGTTTAAATTTGGATAAGTAGTTTTCGGGTAAGTATTGGTTTTGGTAAATTTGTTTGGGATCTTAAACAGTTGCCTTTATTTTTCTTATTATTTCTGGTTTTTTATTACAGAAAATTGGGTCTCTTTCGATTACAGCTGACGGAGACAGACCTTCGCTTTGGTAATAAGAGGAAATGGCGGCTTCTTGCACGACGACGCCACGGACTTGGTTATCGCTGTAATTCCTACCTGATCTGCCGTGTATCTCTGGCATAGCTTACGATCACAGGAGATTTCCAGTATCAATAATGCAAACGTTAATTGCCATGATTCCTAACCCCACATGTTCGGAACTGACATCTTATCTTGAAAAACGTCTTTCTCGCAGTTACCGGTTCGTGCGCTGTTATCGTTGAGGTCTTGCGTGCCGGAATTTCAAATAACTAACGACAAGTAGCTGGTTTACCTTTAATCTTCTGATTCGCTGCTGGGGCTTGCGTCACAGTAATACTTCATTTCACGGATATCCATCATTTTTCTAAACTTGCGCCACCCCCTATACATCGTGTTTAAACGCCCGATTCCAGACTCCAAGACCTATTTTAACTGTAGCCGTTTAAAAGCGTATCTTTGATGAATCTTTAATTAAACTCACATTTAAAAAATCCTGCTTTTCTATATTATGCCTAAACCTGTTGTTTCCATTATTAAGGAAAAATCGGTACTAAATCTGTGAAAATATGTAAAGTTCATCTTTACACTGCAAAGGAGGTGTCTTATTTTCACAATGTTGCATGCTGCTGTGCAGATCGTTTACAGTCTTCTTCTCGCCATTACCTGTGTACTACGTCATGTCGTATTTTAAATAATTAAAAAAAAACAACAAACAATTACGAAGGAAACAAAATTCATTCATGATGCACGTAATTATTTTAATGATTTTAAATTCCTAATTATGTTGTAGATCTTTACTAGAGATTCCATCGAAGATATATGATGCAGTAATATCTCAGGTAAAACTCACGCTATCGGAGTCACAGGTTCCAGTCGGAAGGTAATTACGTCTCGCTGTTGTGGACTGTTCTGTTTTTGGTTCTATGGGGTTTTTTTTAGAATTATAAGCCAAAGAAAATTAATCGAAAAGCTCTGGTAAAGTTTCTTCCTTGGTTTTCACGAAGTCATACCAGGAGTGGCAAGAAACACCGGGGCATTGATGAGGTGTTCACCTGAAGAGATATTGTTCCACTTTAAGACGATAAAAACTACATCTCGTTTTACAAATTTTCCTTGGTTGTTTTTAAACATATCGCAAGTAAACATTTAATGTCAAATAATCGCGACTGTTTCCAAGATGCAAGCCACGATATTCTTAAAAAAAAACTATAACGTGGTGTTAGATACGCCGATCAGCAACCGTGGATTGACAGGGGTGACTCGATATCGTAGCTGGGAATGTGTGGAGGGATCAGTGCTGGTCTGATGACCACAGGATGCACAGGGAAACGATCCGTAAAATCTGTATTCTATGCAATTTAATGATTTCAACTATGAAGAGCTGACTCCAACTTGACTACAACTCATCTTCACTTCATCTTTAATGGCGCGCCCTATAAATACCACGTACGACCTTTTTGTTACTGTGTGTCAAGGTTAAAAATGAAGTTAAGTACATTTGATCCCGTGTTAAAGAACTTTCGGGCGTTAATTCATTGTCCACACTGACACGAAGGATAAAGATTTCAGCCAGCCACATCCTAGGAAATCTACCACATTTTTAGATTACTTATCCAAATATCTTCTGATTTCACAAATAGGGAGACCAAATAATGCACTGAACAAAATACGCATTTTATAAATGCCATGTAAAGGCCGTCTATCAATTAGCACCATTAAATGTAATGGTAAGATCAAGTTTACTTATTTTCACTGAGTACGCGTTTGGTTTTGTCCAGCGATGTTACGATGCGAAATGCTGATAATTTAAAACGTGTCGTCATGCCAACATTGACGTCACGTGGCAGTTTCTCCACTCTGACCTACATAATTAACGACGCAGCAGAGTCGGTACCTTATCAGGTAATTCCTCGATTCGTTCTTGTTCAGCCCTGCATTTTTCTCTTTATCAAGCTTTAAATTCAGCTACATAAACATTTGATTATTATTTTTATTAGTGTCATGTTTCATTTGCAGCCCACACACCTATATTCCAGGAGAGAGAGAGAGAGAGAGAGAGGGGAATTAGCTAGAGAGAGAGGGGGGAATTAGCTAGAGAGAGAGAGATAGAGAGAAGAATTAGCTAGAGAGAGAGAGAGAGATAGAGAGAGAGAAGAATTAGCTAGAGAGAGAGAGAGAGAGAGGAATTAGCTAGAGAGATAGAGATAGAGAAGAATTTGCTAGAGAGAGAGAAGGGAATTAGCTAGAGAGAGAGAGAAGAATTAGCTAGAGAGAGAGAGATAGAGATAGAGAGAGAGAAGAATTAGCTAGAGAGAGAAGAGAGAGGAATTAGCTAGAGAGAGAGAGATAGAGGTAGAGAGAGAGAGAGATTAGAGATAGAAGAAGAATTAGCTAGAGAGAGAGGAGAGAGAGAGAGAGAGAAGAGGAATTAGCTAGAGAGAGAGAAGAAATTAGCTAGAGAGAGAGAGAGGAATTAGCTAGAGAGAGAGAGAGAGAGAGAGAGAGAGAGAGAGAGAGAGAGAGAGAGAGAGAGAGAAAGGAATTAGCTAGAGAGAGAGAAGAATTAGCTAGAGAGAGAGAGGAGGAATTAGCTAGAGAGAGAGAGATAGAGGTAGAGAGAGAGAGATAGAGATAGAGAGAAGAATTAGCTAGAGAGAGAGAGAGAGATAGAGAGAGAGAGAGAGGAATTAGCTAGAGAGAGAGAAGAATTAGCTAGAGAGAGAGAGGAATTAGCTAGAGAGAGAGAGAGATAGAGAGAGAGAAGAAGAAGAGGAATTAGCTAGAGAGAGAAGAATTAGCTAGAGAGAGAGAGATAGAGAGAGAGAAAGCAGAATTAGCTAGAGAGGAGAGGAATTAGCTAGAGAGAGAGAGAGATAGAGAGAGAGAAGAAGAGGAATTAGCTAGAGAGAGAGAAGAATTAGCTAGAGAGAGAGAGATAGAGAGAGAGAGAAGAAGAGGAATTAGCTAGAGAGAGAGAGGAATTAAGCTAGAGAGAGAGAGAGATAGAGAGAGAGAGAAGAGGAATTAGCTAGAGAGAGAGAGATAGAGAGAGAGAAAGAAGAGGAATTAGCTAGAGAGAGAGAGAGAGAGAGAGGAGAAGAAGAGGAATTAGCTAGAGAGAGAGAGAGGAATTAGCTAGAGATAAGAGAGAGAGATAGAGAGAGAGAAGAAGAGGAATTAGCTAGAGAGAGAGGGAGAGATAGAGAAGAAAGAAGAGGAATTAGCTAGAGAGAGAGAGAGAGAGAGGTGAGAGAAGAGATAGAGAGAGAGGATTGTTGTTCATTAGCAGTATTTTTGTTCTTATTCACTTTAGATTAACACAACAGTGCTATTGTATACGTGTGTATCATAATTGAAAAAATCTTCTTTTTTGGTGTCCACTGATGTCCAGTAGGTGATCAACCCTGGCGAAGAAGTAGTGCCACGACTGTTCGCTAGGCATCGTTGCTAACCCTATGTCAAGCGGGACCAGATACGTTCGACCCCAGGAGGGAAATCGCCACTAGAGTTCTTCCTTTCAGGAGGAATGACAAAAAAAAAAGAACATGTGAAGGTTTGCACTACTGATCTATTCCAACGCAAAACGAACTCCTGCTTTCCACCTGATTATTTTAGCAGACTGGCCACAAGACCACAGCAATCAACAACAACAACAACTACTACTGCTTATTATTATTATTATTATTATTATTATTATTATTATTATTATTATTATTATTATTATTATTATTATATGTTCCTCCTGGCACGTCAGAGAACTGGGCTGAGGACGGATGGCCTGTCAGTGTGGAAATGTGGAAAGAGAAACGTAGCAGCCTGCCGATGTCCAGGAATCACTGAATCGCCAATCTTATAGCTACGTGGTGCGCCCAGACAACTATGACCGCGACGCCAGATGGAAACGAAGCATTGGTAACTAAGGTCACGTCTTCTCTTATCAGAAATATGAATCAAAATAGTAAGTGAGGACCCCCCCCCTAGGGCAAGTGAAGGAGACTCTACTTTCTCAGCTTTTCCGTCCACAACAAGATGGCCACTCAAATAACCGTATAAAATGTACTCGTGGAAGACGCTTCTTATCTGAGGAATCATTGTGTTGCCAGGCCGATCTCTCATAGGTACTCTGCATGCATTAAATCAAGCAAAACAGCTAAGGAAATTGAAAGCACGGCAAGGGAACGTAGATAACATGGAGGGCAAGAAGATCAAAGAGTAGGATGAATATTAATGAAAATAAATTAGCCAACCAAAGAAGACAGATAGTGGAGAACAAGGAAATGCCTGGGAAAACTTCAGAAACAGATACAACTAATTGCAGTTGTGACCCAGAATGAAAATGCCGATTCCTCAGGATGTAGTAGCAAACCGAAACACACCTGGACGAAGATAATGGAGAGAGAGAGAGATGGAACAGCAGGTGAGGAAAGGAAGTGGCGTATAATATCAAACAACAGAAAAATATATGATCAAATGGGGAAGACGAGAAACATCTGAAACTGCTAGAAGGAGGCAACTCCCAGAATATAGAGAGACAAATTATCATAGATTGCAGAAATATTAGCCTGATGAGAGGAAAAGACGAAAGAGAACAGGCAGAGTGAAAACAGAGCCCAGAAATGGAATTGTCAATAAAGAGTTTAAAAGATGACATCAATCAGGGTGTGTGTAAAATACAAAATAAATAATGAAACATATTTAAGATAAAAAAAACGAAAACAAAAACACCTGAAGGAAGTACAAGAGAAGCTCTAGTACATCATCATCATCATCTGTTAACTTCAAAAATAATCTGACAGTGTCCCTCACACCTGGATACTTGGATCAATCGAGGTGTAAAACTGGAGAACAAGTATGAGTACAGCCATGGCCAAAAGTGTTGCACACCTTAGAAATCTAACAAAATCTCTCTTCAAATCGTGCTCGTGTAATCTGCACCAACAACCACTCATTAATGTATATCTTTGCCTCTTTCTCTTGAGTGCCATTGTCATCATGTTTTGCTTATAAGAAATCTTCGGAAGCCAGGTTAGACTTCAGATCGCCAAATGTTTCGATTTCGGTAATTTTCCCATTGGATTTGTGAAAAATAACAAGGGAGCCCGTACTTCGTTCGAGACGATATTAAACAGATTCAGCAGGTTTGGTTCGACTTTATCAGGCGAACCCAAAAAAAAATTTATTGGACGATTAAAAACTTTGTCCTTTGTGGAAGGAAAGGATGATCGTGACCTATTCCAGTAGAACCCTAACGATCCGTCTACATTAAAAGTGAAGAATTTAAGGAGACGCATCGCCATCATTTATTTTTCACAAGGCATTAGACCCATTAAGCACCACAAGTAACGTAAACCAGTGTAGACATGAGATGCGAATATCCACAGATCATATGTCAGAAATGATCCACAGTTAGAAACCAAACCGCAAACGGCTGGAAAAGTTTAGTAAATACGCCCAAATGCAATTTAGACTACAAAGTATGCAAAATCTATCTACATTAAAGATAAGATAGCTAGAACGTCAGATACAGATATCTGGCAGCAAGCATCAGGATCCAGAAACAAGAAACAGAACGGTCCGATCATCTTGAGTTAAAGAACTCGAAGGAATACGACGGGGGAACTATAGAGCAAAAGATAAGGAAGAATACCGGCGAAGGATAAGCTCTAAACAGCGAATATCCATAAATACCCTGCAGCATCAGTAATTAACTGAAAGATGAAATAAATAAAACGATTAGACTAAAAGAAAACGAAAAAATGGTTCTGACAACAAGTAGAACGCATCATATTAAAGGAAGTGTAGAAAAAGATACAGCAATAAAGGAACCAAGGAAGACGAAGACTTATCCAGTGAGAAACAAGCTACGAAACAATTACTTAGTTTTCATCTACAAGAGGAAAATGGTAAACTCCTAAACCTTTTTAACCAATTTGAGAAATTTAAATAAAAATCGTATTCGGAATTAAAGGAGGCAATCAAGTTCAAGGCAGAAGCCGGTGTGTATGACACTGGAGATGAAGAAAGCGAGAAGACGACAAAGAAATTTAGAGAAAGAAAAAAAAAATTTACCAATGGAAAATAAAGAAAAGATGGGAGGAAAGTCAATGCATTGTCAGTATCCATCCTAGATCAACAACACGGATGTTGACCAAGAAAAAACCCACTTATAGCTGATCAAAGCGAAGACGGAAGAATAATAACAAAAGTATATCATGAAGTAGGATGTTGATTCAACTTGCAGAGGGTGCCGAGAATAAGAAGAAATAGTAGAGCGTATTGTAGCCGAACGGCCTGATCTAGGAAATGATGGATATCTGACAGGCTACAACAGAACAAAAGGATACAGCACTGGAAAATTTAAAACACCAGCAACGACCAACAGCAGAGTGGTTCGTACATAAACCTGAGATTGCAATAATGTCATTCTCCTATTAGATTTTCCTGTACGCACAGACGAAGAGATTAAAGCCAACAGACCGGATATCTTGATAAAAGAGGAAAATGGAAAATCTGCTACTTGCTTGAAGTGACTGTACCAAAGAGGAAAGGAACGACTCCATCAAGGAAGTCGAAAGGCCATAAAAGTATAAAGACTTGGAGCTAGGAATAAGCAAGATGTGAAAAAAAGGAAAAACGGAGACATTCATCGCTCCCGTTGTAATATGTGCATTAGAACTGGTAAAGAAGTGCATCACATTGTAAATATCAGTGATATCTCAGGAGAAACATCGCCAGAGCAACTACATAAAACCGTACGATTGGGAACTGTCCTCATCATCATAAAGATTGTTCCCATCAAGAAAATCTCTGTAAACACTCTAAAACCATCCTTTGAATCCATTGTGATAGAGGAATATATGCACTTGCATAATAATAATAATAATAATAATAATAATAATAATAATAATAATAATAATAATAATAATAATAATAATGTTTTCTTAGTGCGTGATTCAAACAATTTTAATAATTCAGCGTACTGCTGCTGCAACTCGAGACATCTCTGTTACACAGCAACAGAGCTGTGCTCTGCAGTGTAGGAAACATGACTGAGAGCTGATTAGTGTGCTGTGGTGTCGTCTAGTTTGGCACCGCCCCTGCACATATAGACCGGTGACATATTAAATTAAGTTCTCAAGTATCGGACAAATCAGCTTGTATCGCGAAGTAATGATAAATGAAGATAAGACCAGACACGTGATTCCCGGAACATCAAAGACCGGAAGTGGAGGCGCTAGGTCCTTAAAAAACAAACAAAAATATATCTGTGGTAAGTTCACCTTTTCCAGAAATTGCGCAGCTATCAGAAAACAAAAATAAAAATGTGATATGAAAAGTTATAGTTTACTTTGGCGGTGATATTTAATAAATAATGCATTAATACTTTTGACTCATACTTTGTAATTAATAATTCACGTTCTCAAAGGAATACTGCATCGCATAGAATATTGATCAGAATGAAGTCAAATGACATAAATCACACGTCAACAACCCGTGAGTCAGCTTTGCTCACAATGGGTTTTTTAACAATCAGGCACCGTGGTGGCACTCATTAGTACTTTAAAAATTGACAGTTAGATTTTTTAATTCGTTAAATCTTGTTTTCCTTTAAAAAGAAGCACAAATGCATCTCGTTTTTCCCCCCTAATACCGAGCGCTAGAAGCAACGGAAATAGTGATAACGGACAAAAGCTACCAGATTAGGACTTAGTAGAATGCTTGCATTATGACGTAGAGATAGATCTGGAATATTTACCGATCTCTCGTCTATGAGAGGAGTCGGTTTTTCTTTGTAACTGCTTACTGCTATTGACATCAATCGGAGGCTTTATGGAAATTGTAGAACAGGAATATCATGAAATATCAAATGTTTTGTCGACATTTAATTAAACCTTTCATATTTGTATCTTTTGTAAACATTTTAACTTCGAAGTAGCCAGAGGCTGTGAGATACCATAGAGGAACTTTGGAGTACGAAAACCCTTAGATGTGCAACAGCGAAGAGGGAGGATTCTATGTAGGAATCCACATTATCAAACCCTCATGTAAAACAACGCATTTTTAATTATAACTGCACCATATATTAGGATTTTTTTCTATTGTCCCTTTCGAATAACATCAAACTTTAAAAAAAAAAAACTAAATTTTAGATGGAAGTTGTTAAAGTTTCCATAAAATCAAATAAACAGTGACACGGGTTTCTTACCTGCTAAAGAAATAGCATTACTGCAATATTGGCAATGAGTGCGTGTGTGCTATCATCGTTTGGCTCTGTAAATAGCACAATGTTACGCCCATGGCAGTGTTAGAGTGATACATTTTTGCTGATCTTAATGCTATTTCAATGTCGTTTCTAATAAGGCTAAATAGTCAGATATGTCTTGTTCTAGAAAAGTCAGCGCGAAATACGAGATCAAAAGTGAAAAAGACACTAAAAAAACGAAGAATTTGATACTATCCTTGACACTTTCCATGTGGGCTCCATAATTATTGACAATTATATAAATGATAAATTTCTGTTGTATGTTAGAATATTTTACAGAGAACATGCGGAATATACTAGATTTTCCTTACATTTTGCTCATCCGAGATAAACCTTTAAACTGTTACGATATGTTTTTGTTTTTTTTAAGGTCTATAGTAATTTCTACTACAGTTCCTTTTTATCAATAAATGCAATAAAAATAGTTAAGATTCTTGTGAATCAACGTCTGCATCTCCATCCAGCCAGTGTACGTTTGCCTCACTAGCAGAGGTGTCATCATCCCACAACTGTCCTCCAACAACAGAAGAAGCAAAGCCAAAGTTTCATAACATCCCTTCCCACCAGAGTATCCGTGTCGAAGCTCGATACCTGATACAACAGAGCAGCATTACACCGCTATGCATCTTTCCCTTAAGCTGCTCTATAGCAAATGTTCTTTCTTTACCTAAATCAACCATTACGATTCACTATTAAACCTTTTAAAAAAAAAAATAGAAAGATTTCAAAAAAAGAAATTCAAGTGCAAAACTCTATTATTATTTTTTTACCAAATTTTGATTTGGAATCCCGGAGAGATTAGAAGATCAGACGAAGGGTTGGGGAGGGGAGAAGACTCCGTCATTGGCTCTTCTGTGTCGTCGAAGACGTTCTACTGTTTTTGTGACGTGCGACTCCTCTATGAGGTAACGCGACAGCTTCCCTTTGTTTCTTCTTTACCACCAAGGCCACTTTTACACATTATAGGACCGCTGTCGATACACCGGAACACGTTACTACAAACGATGGGATTTTAAGAAAAAAAAACAACAACAAACAATAAACATTCCAAAAAAAATAGAAAAAAGGGGGGTGAGGTGGTAGAGAGAAACGATAGAAGCGTAAACTTTGAACCTGCTAGCGACGGCTTCGAGGAGAAGTTGAAAGTCTTCCAATTTGCTCGTCTGTTTTCCCATCGGATTCTTCTTTTTTAACGGATATTTCTTCTTGTTTCATTTGAGAGGGTTGTGTAATTTTATTTGGGTGGGGAGAGAGAGAGAGGGTTTCCGAGGTCTCTCTGACACGGTCTCGAAAATTTTAACGCCATGCCGACCAAACACTCGCCGATTTTCGGTAGCGACGGCCTTTGCAACGAAGCGTGTTCCAGGGTGGGCGACTACTTTTCGTCGAAGATCTCCAGGGCCGGCGACCACTGCTCCAAGGTGCCTTCCAAAGCCTGCAAAGTCTGCACGACTGTCGTCTCGACGGCCGACAAGAACATCGTGGCGGCGAGCTCCAAAGTGAACGACTGCTGCAAGTTCCTGTCCACGGAAACGGCAAAGCACGTCCCCGCCTCGTCCCGCCTGGCCGGCGCCTGCAGCAGGGCGCGGTCAGAGGTTGAGAAGCTCAGCAACTCGGCCTCGTCCAGGGTTCGCGACTGCTGCGAGAGGGCGTCGTCGAAGGTGACGAAATGCTGCGAGAAGACCTGTTCAAAAGCGTCGAATTCCTTCACGTCGGTTTCCCGCAGAACAGCTAAACTTCTCTGCCTGGAATCATCGAGATGAGATTTCGTTGTCGGCGCCACAGCAGCACCGGGTGAGTCCATTGTGTGAGTTGGGGGGAGGGAGAGGCGACACAGCAGAGACACCAGTAAGGCCAAGGATATAACTTGCAATACTGTGTGGCACTTGAAAAATTGGCAAAGGCAGTCAATAAAAAGCTAAAGCAATAATATCTCAGATAATGGAAGCACGCGGAATAACCTATAAAGTATGCGACATATTCTGACCCTTTTAGTTTCCTCTACTTTCGTGAAACAATAAACCAAATCTGCTTCTAATTTATAAATGTTATATAAGGAATTGATCTGAAATCATAATATAGCACGTCTTGTTTTTTCTTACACATGCGTTTGACAGTTTTAAATACACATAACTGTTGCCTTTATGCATATTTATTTGTTTCTATTGAATGTCATTTTCCTACACGCTGTCTCGAAACACCCCTTTCTTTTGACGAAGGGCATACAATTTTTGCCACTCTTTGAAAGGCGAACAGGCGTGCAATAATTATTATTCAATTCGGTTCATAGACAGTATTTCACATGCCTTCCATCATAAAGTTATCGATTAAATATACCATTCAAGTACTATAACGGCCGTCGTAGTTCCTTGGTTTGTAAAATGACTGCTTGGTGTCAGATCTTTAAGCATCGCCATTCACTTTCAACACGTATTTACCTTAACGATTTCCCCCTAACCTAATGTGTATTCCGGATTTCTACTCTCTACCGAATACCTATAATTTAATTCTATTTGCAAATTTATTTGAATGTTAATGACTAGATGTTTGAAAAATATTCATTCTCTGTTAAATCGCCTTTTACTTCCGATTTACATATTTATAATAAAATAACAGTAATATTTTTTTTTTTTATAAAAAGAAAAGCTAAAGATCTGAACTATAATAACGAAACAATTGATATGCTTGCTGCTTCTTCTTCTTCTTTTTTTTTTGCATTTTCTTCAACAACTTATTCTTCCTCCAAATAGATGTGGCGAGATTACATAAAATGTAAATTGAAATAGATCTAATTGCTTGCGTGAAATCAATTATATCAGCATGTGCTCGGCTCTTCTGGAACCCGCCGCCACCCCGACGTGAAATATTGGGCTTTTTACAAGTAATATTTTGTAATGAAGGTATCGATGACGTGCAGCCGTATTCTGACATCACATCCGGATATTTAGAGCATACTCTCAGACACACAGTTTTTACAGATTATACTCAAATATATGCGATCAAATGCAAAGCTGTTGATGTACCTTGTCAGCATTTTGATACTTAGCCTCCCATTCCTCAGAGCCTGCAGTTTCGAACAGGAGAGCTGCCCACGTTAGCGACGTTTACTTGCCTTTATTCGGCTAACTCAAATGCGGGTTGACCTGGAGAAAATCGGGAATTTTAGTGTGCCCGCTAGTCAGCACAGATTTTCGAGTATATTCTACCTGACAGGAGAGTCAGCCGCATTCTGCTGTTCGGGATTAAGTGGATAATTCTTGCGAAATTAAAAAAAACACAAAAACCAAGGGTCGTTAAAAATCACTGAAAACCGTAATGTTTTTAATGCATGTGTTGCCAACGGCAGATAGAGTATCCCTTATCCTTTGACGAAATCTCTGTCTGTATCCATGAAAATTAGTGTCATTCATCTTAGGGTAACCGGCATTAATTTCAAAATGATTTGATAAACTTTCCTTATAAATTAGAAGAACTCATGCACTGCAGTGTCTTCATCGGACCTGACTACCACCTACTTTTGTAAATCGATCTCGACAAGAACTACATTTCCTCTTTCATATCCTTTTCCTTTCCAGTTTGTACTGTTTTATTTACTTGAGATTAATAGAGCAAAGACTGACTAGTTTAGCATATAAGATAATCGTAACTTCTTTACATTTTGCATCTGTTTAATATTAATGCAGGTCACACGTGAAAATTCTGACAGGTAATGAAGATCACCTGTCAAACCACCCAAGAAAGTTAGCTAAGTTTTGCTGTTCTTACATATATATATATTTTTTTTAAATCAGAAAATTAAAGTCTTTCAATGCACGATAAATATAAAGCATTCTAAAGAGTGCACTTAGTTTACTTAATATGGAAGAATTACTTTCTCAAAAGGGTTGCATGATGCCGACACATCGCTGACATGGTTCCAACTCAGCCTTACCATTACGTCCAGATGATTGTGAAAGGTTATCAAATTTAGAGGTTGTCATGGCATTACTTTCCAGTATTTAAATGTTAAAGTTTATGCTATTATTCTAGTTACCAGCTGCTGCCAACATGATAATAGAGCATATGCTCACTCACATGCAGATGTTCACATATATATTCTTGGAAGAAAACCTAATTAAATATAGGTATTTATGAACAGTATGCGTCAGTGAAAACAATCCAATTTATGTACCATTTGGTCACACACACGATTTTAGATAGTATACTGCATCGGAATGATTATTCCTATTAAGGAGTAACTAAATATACTCTGTTTAGTAGCTATTAATCTTGGAGGTTTAATGTAAATATTTCGAGGTGAGGGTGAAGGCAGATGGACGGGGTATGAGGTCCTGCGGTTTAAAACGAAAATATCTAAAGAAATGGAATTTTATACCAACAGATGTCGTTCTTCATGCATAGTGCAAACGGATTTCACTTGCTGCTGTGCGACTTAACCACAAAATAACTATGTGACATGAAAGTAACTGGAACTGGCTGCTTCCGGCGGAACATCCCTTACGAATGTGGCGAATTAGCCAGTAAATAAGACCACCACCCCAAAAAATGTGGGGTATCCATAATTGCGCTGCGATGCGCCGAGTAACAGTGGATCAGGGTTAGGGCGATTGACGGAATAGTAGGATCAGGTACTTACCTTGGAAATCCTTCCGAGCCGCGCTGACACAGGAGACAATGTTTGCGATATGGCCGAGAACTGTGGCGAAAAGAAGTAACCCAAATATCAGCTCGAAGATAATGAACATGTATGCTCTTGTAGAATTGGGTTTGGGCAAGTTCCCTATAGTTGTTAGTGTCAAGGTACTCCAATAGAGGGCGTGCAAGTATTGCTTTAAAACGTCCGACTGATCTTTTGGGAATTCCCAGTTGGCCGATCCCTTCTCCGTTCGAAAAGCAACGATGTAATACAGACAGGCATTCCAATGGAAGAGGGCCAGGAGATAGTGCATCAGGGTCAGGGTCCGGACGACATTAGGGTAGTTGGTGTGGCGTTCCGTCCTGTCTAGAAAGGTCCAAAACCGGTACACCTTGACCAGTCGGAATCCCCGTAATATTGAGCAGAACCCCACCGACAGGTATAGGAAGTCTAAGGGAAGAAGGCAAAGACAGTCGATGTAGAATACTGTTTCGTTCATGTAGTGTATCCGGAGCTTGGTGGCGTCGGTTTGGAGGACCCCCTCGGCGAGGTATCCGGTCCGGAAGTGGAAGGCGATGTCGAGAATGTAAAGGAAGTCCGCGGTGTAGTCCAGGGTGAACCACAGGTACGTGGTGCTGCTGGTGATCTCCTGAAAGGCGAATCTGTAAATGAGTACCCAGAAGTTGTAGAGAAACGCCACGCTAACCACGGCCGACCACCAGTAGGCGAGCCTCCCTGAGGGGTCGAAAACGAACGTCCACTTACACCCGTCCTTGTCCGAGCTGATCGTCGAGGTGTCAACGCGGTCTGTCCTCACGCTCTTCTTTCCGAACTTTTCGACGATCTCCTTCCTTCTCTGGCGGCGTATTTCCTTGGACGTGATGGTTTCCACCGAGCGGATCTTTCGCATCAACGCGAGGTCCTCTCCCGACGGTCTCTTCCTGCTTTTAGCCCTGTCCAGCTTATTGCTGACGATGTCGAGGAGACTCTGCTTGGACGTCGACTTACATTTCTGCTCGACGATCTTGTTCGAGTAGACGGGGGAAGGCAGGGAGAGTTGCGAGCTCAGCCGCTCCCCGATCAGCTTGGTCCGGTCGGACGGAGACTGGTAGACGCCGAACCCGGGCAGAACTCTGGGCCCGTTTGCCGTGACGTTAGGGTCCCGGTCGGATTCGTCCTCGAGCTTCTTAACGCTTTCATCCCTGCTTACAATAGCGATTTCTTCCAGTTCATCGTCCGTTTGCTCTCCAGAGCAAGGTTTGTATTTAACTGACAGACCGGTGAAATCGCAACTCCTCCTCCTGGTCAGGACGCTGGACATAGCTCGAGAACACCAGGCCACATAGTACGTACAATACCCACACCTGAGTATGGGAGTTCAGCCTATCCGTACGACGGACGCATGTTGTACGACAGATCTACTTCCCGTCACGGGTCGTCGGCTACCCCCCCATCACACTGGCCAATCGCCTACCAGGCAAACAAACAGCCAGTGCTGTACAACAAACGTTCCAAGAGCACTGTCGATTATTCAGAACCCCCCGACACAACCGCCTCGTATCAGATCCACGTAGACGGTTCCAGTATTCCACCATATGTAATAACCATTCGAGTCCCGGGTCGTTCGTTCAGACCAGTCGCACCTTATTACAGCGACGTGCGGCGACTCGGCCTCCGGTCGCGCATATAATAATATTCCGCTTGCAATTCAGACGGAAGCGGACATGTTCCATTCTGTCACTTGGTGTAAATAACCTGGTGTCGTCTGCTCGTCGGGCGGCCAGCCTCACTCGCGAGCAGCGGTGTAACATATGGCAGGTTAGCTGTCTGTACACGACCGAGCTACACCGCAGCCGGAACCGACGACTCGCACCGTCCACATGCGGAGGAGCTTTGCGTGGCGATGGCAGTCGGACACACAACGGAACCCAACACGTCCCTCCATATACACGGGAGAGACAAAAACAACTCGCATATACTATCGACCAGATCGTCGATTATGTCACAGAGTCGCTCTCAACGTACAAATAATTTAATACAGGCTCTGTTGTTGTTGTTGTTGTTGTTGCTGTTGTCTGTTTGCTATAAAAGAATATCGAACTTACAGTTGCGCCATGATGGTAGACTTTGTCGCCTGTCGCTAATGTCGTCGACTCGAGCGCCCGCGAGTTTTCCGTTGACCCCCAATCGATGCGTTAACAGCGGGAAGGAAATAATAATAATAATAATAATAATAATAATAATAATAATAATAATAATATAATAATAATAATAATATAATAAACCGAAAGAAAGGTGGGGGAGTATAAGTCGGAGAAGCGTGTGACTGGGACAGGGGCGGCCTCACACGGCGGTGTCAGATATTGCACGGTCAACGTCCGCGTCTCGCTTCCGCCTCTGTCTCGCCAGCGAACCCGCTTCGATCTAACCCGCAGCCGATCAATTCACTAGTCTCTCTCTCTCCCTCTCTCTCTCTCTCTCCATCCATTTCTCCATCTCTCTCTCTCTCGTTCTTCCGAGGAGCGGATCGCCTGATTTAATTGTACGTATCCCACTTGAATATCATTAGGTTTACGAAGCTCAGTCCGAGAGACTGGAACAGCAAACGGGAATAAATCGGATTTGGGAGGGCAGGACGCGATCGGACGGGGGCTGTGACGATACCGGAGCCGGCCTCTGGTTAATAGGATCGGGGCAGCTAATGCCCAAGTGATACCTCGTGGTACTGTCGGGGTTCTGGGAGAATTTCTTGCTGCAATAATGATTATTAACAAAGCAAACAAGTCACCGTTCGCGTTATCAGCTGCTGTTGTCAAGAGAGACGCGGGCGCAGTAGTGATGGTCCGGTGGGTGGATTCCGACAGAACCGCTAACGGTGATGGAGAGCACGGGGGGGGCTGGAGGTGGTCGCAATAAGAGATGGTGGCGGTGACGTAGGAATCAGACTGTGGTTAATCGGTAGTGAATTCTTAAAAAAATGTTGGTGGCAGTAGTATAATGTACCTTTTCCGTCAATAACGGTAGTAATATATGTGTGTGTGTGTGACTAGGCACCGACTTGCTTTCGGCCCATGGCAGAGTGACGGACCCCACTCGCCTTTCTCTTTGCAGCATCATCGAAGAACTTATGGCGCGGATCCGAAAATAACAAGAGGCCCAGCAGCGAATAGATGCTACAAAAATGTAAAACAGAAAGGGAATAAAATAAACCGCATTAATAACGAATTCCAATATATGTATTTGTTTGTTTTTTCAGACAAAGTTTGTTCGATTTTTAAGAGAAAATATTCTGATGGGGAATTCGTCTGTTCTGAGCAGACACAGAGATGTGGACTGCATCCATCCCCCCCGGGCTACTATTACCGAGTAGAGGTCGCCGAAAGCCTGAATTCCACGGACATGTTTCTGCCCCAAGTCCTCCTACACAGCGCAGTTTCTTCTCCCTATTCTGCGCGTCTGATCCGTGTTCCCTTCCCTCCCGGATCTGAGAGCCGCCTCCTGCGTCTCTCCACATCCTCGCGCGCGTTCGTTCGAACCGTCGTGGGTCACGTACGCAGAGTGCGGGAAAGGAGTCAGCTCGAGTCACCTTCCCTCGAATCAATTCGGCGAACAGGTGCCGCTCCCGTAATACGCGAGAACAGGCGGGAGACGCCCACATGCGGAGGGCCGCTCGCCTGTCTGCTTTACTGTTAGTGGGGGGGGGGCGCGCAGTGATTCGCGGAAGAATTCGAAAGACGTTCTCCGGTTTCGCGATGTAAACAAATAGGGGGTATCGCTGCGGCAGGCTAAATCGCTGTCCCGCTGAACACGAAGGCATCTGACGAAAGCTCTCCAAGTTCCTTAGTTTATTTGTTTTATATTAAATTCTTAATAGAAGCCCCTGGCAACGATTTAAGTGGTGCTACAAGCAGGCTTAATTAGCTGTTAAACATCAATATAATTTTTTAACCCTTTGAGGACTACGCTGATATATTTACGCGGGGGGTGCTTGTTGCTTCAGAGTTAATCCCACGAATACTCGAGATTATATTT
>JACATO010001643.1:0-66321 GCA_018389105.1 Nautilus pompilius
TGGGAACCCTTTGCCTTTGGGCCTTTGTCTTCCTGCCCTTGTCCTCTCCCTGCCTGTTTTGGGGGAGTTGGGGCACTTACCTCTTTTTCTGCCTTCTCCGCCCCCGTCGGGCAGCTGAACCGAGTGTGCCCCGTTGTCCGGCATATCCGGCAGTACGGGGGGGGGAGCAGGCTGGTCTCGATAGAAGACAGAGAAATATAGGTTCGTCCGTCGACTACCTCTTTTATACGCCGCGGGATCGGCTCCCGCAGCAGCATCTTTGCGCTCCTCTATCCGGAGAGGAGCGGCAGACCCGGAATACAATCGTATTTGAGAGGTATAAGCATTTGCCCATACCTCTCCAGGATCTGCTGTGGGACTCTGCACCCGGTGGTGAGGGGCAGTCCCCGTATTTTACCATGCGAGGGGGGATGCCCCTCGCATGACATGATGGATTCCTTTTACGGAGAGTGCGCGAGTACACAACTCCTCCGCGTTTTGGTGGTCCGGCAAATTATCTCAATGGCCCCTCCGTAGCTCGGGATAACTGCCCTCACTTTGGGCAGCAACCCGGCCAGGCTGAGCGCTCGGCCGACGTCCTTGCAGTAGACGTCGGCTGCCGGGGTTACGAAGAGCGAACTCTTCTCAAAATTAAGACTGGACGCGTCCTTTGCGTCCAGCTCCAGGTCTCTTAGGAATTCCTCGAAGGATTGTATTCCACTGTTGGCTCCAGCGTCCTTCGGGGAGTTTTTTTCGGCCTCCGCATTGTTGTCGGCGGCCGAGGCATAAGTGGTGGAAGTAGATGGCTGGGGCTCCATCTGTTTGCGGTTGGTGTTAATCGCGGCTCCTTTGTTCTCTGCTGCTGTCAGCTCGCCGGTCGCCACTAATCCGCTAATCCGATTAGTGGCTTTTTGTTACCGGGGAGTGGCTGGCTATGCTACGCTGAAAAGAGTGGGAGGGCGGGGGGGGTTCTAGTAGCTGAAGATAGATTGGCTAGGGAAGGGAGGGACGGTGCCGGGATCCTAACTTACTTGAGGGGTGGTGATTTGTTCCCTGTGGTGGATATATATATCGCGCAGCAGTTAATTTACTCTGAACAATGATGGGACTTTTACCGTTTCTAAGGGGTTTCCTAGCTAGTTTGTTCAGAGGTGAAAAATCCATCTATCTCCGTAAGCTGGAGAGGAAAGAAGAAGCTAACTAGTGAGGTTAAGTTTTTAAACCAAAGAGGGGTCGCGTATCCTAACTACCTTAGCAGAGAAAAACAACAGAGTCTCGAGCGACTTTTACTATTTAAAGATTCCTCCAAAAAACTAAGTCGGAGGAACTTTTAAACGACGCAGACGAAGGAGGGAGGAGTAAGCTGAAGTTGGAAAAGAATTCCCGAGTTGGAACTCTTACAGTTTAAAAAGCTAAGTCCTGGGACTTATTACTAAAGTATTCCTCACGTAAAGTTTCTAAGGGCCAATATTCTGAGTTCAGAACTCTTATTCCTAGCGAGCTAATCTAAACTAAGGTGCGGCGCGGTTCTAAGTGGGGTGGGTAAGAAATTCGCAATTTAACGGGGCCTATCAAGGCGTTCCGCAGAACTTACTTTGCGGTGATCTAGTGTCCGGCCGCAGTCTTCCTAAACAAATTCAGAGCCCTAATACTTCTAATAAATTCCACAGAGAACAAACCGTGCCTTCTAACTAACAGGGGAGTCTAAAGAATCTACACACAGTAAGAAGGCACAAGGAAATCGAGAAATAACACACGCAAAAAATTCACAGCAGAGGGCAAACAAACTTACCTGTCGAAGCGCTGTTCGAACTAAGGTCGAGTACTGCCGCAGTGCGGGGTCCAAGACGTCGCTGGAGGTAAAATCCGGGTTAAGAACAAGAAAGCACTTTGATCTTTTTTTTTTTTTTTTTTTTTGTGTAAGTGTTGCTATCTTTTGAGGGAGGAGGCTAAGTGAGAGCAGCGGGCTACCCGAACTCCTTCGCAAAGCGGCAGGAGAGGTACGATTTTTCCGAGGCTGGACTCTCGGTACGGAGTTTACTCTCCACCTGTCCCTAAAGGTGTGTGCTGGGGTGGGGGGGGACCACTGTTTATTTATAGAAACATCCAACCGGACTGGGGAGAGGATCTTTAATTTTTTGGCTTAATAGATGCCTTTTGAAGGGGGGAAACAACGTTCGCCCCTCGACGTCTTGAGAAGATGAAGTCGGATCTGTTGATGAAGCTGCTGTACTGTAGTGAGGCTGAAAGAAGAAAAGGACATGTTCCAGACGGCGGGTTGACATCATCCCATCGGCCAGAGTTGTCAGACTTTTTGCAGGATGAAAGTCCCGCGTCGGGAGTCTAGAAGGCTCCATTTGTTGATGTTGCTTAGGAAGTAGCATGGCCTGAGAGGTGGCAAAAAGCCATCTTACAGGCCAGTACCCAATTCCACAACGTAGGAAACAGAAGAGGAGAGAAAGAGGAGAATCCGTGGGGAAGGAAAGATAGGGGAGAAAGTTAGAAAATAAAGAGTGGTTGGGGGTTTTGGGTTAATTTTTAATTTGTGTTGTGTGGTGTGCGTGGATAGAACGAAAGTATCCTGGAGTTAAAATATCTCCTGAAAAACGAAAACACGAAAGAAAGAAGACAGAAACAAGGGACAAAAAAAAAAAAACCCAGCTGTTCCGAAAGTTGTGCGAAACTTGGGTGCCGAAAGTCACACTGTAGCTCCCCGTCGGAGTGTGAGATCCGGGGGTTGGGCTAGTGTTGAGGTTGAAAAGTTGTTTATGTTGTGAGAAGATGATGAGATCTCAATCCATGCAGAGTTGAAGCTGATGGTCTGTTGTAATGGTCCTGAGGGCTCCGTTGATAAGCCAGATGGACGAATATGTCGCCCTGTCAGTGATGCTGGACTGCATAACGGTATATTTTTGTCGCAAGTAAAACCTCACGTAGTTTTGAAAAAGGGTTTTGGTTGAGGTGGGCTGACCGCCCTCTAAAGTCTTCCGACTGCCCCAAGGGATCCGCTGGGCGGAGAAGGCCAGGAAGTTCGAAAGACGGTTCTTTTTATTTGAAGGGGGAATCCGAAGATGCGCCAGTACAAATTAAGTTTGATCTGGGGACTTTGAATGCGATAGACCAAATCTCGGACCGGGCTCCACATTTCAATGTTGCCGGGGCAGGAGAATAGACAGTGGATGGCCGTGTCGTCCTGCTCGGGACAAGCGAGACATTTCGGGGAAGTTAATAATTTCCATTTGTGTTTATTTTCCCTCGTAGGGAGTACATTTCTTAAGAGTTTCCAGTGTATGTCAGAGGAATATCCGTCCATCAGGCGGTTGATGCTACTTCTCCAAATTCTTTCCCATGGAAGAGGGCCAGAGTTTAGGGTAGCTTCCCACTTCCCCCTGTAGTCCGGTTCCGTGATCGGGCGTGACGACAGGAAGAAGTAGAGGTCACGATGGGATAATTTGGCTAGATCAACTACGTTAGTCCCTAAGCTTACGGAGTTGTCTGTCCCTATGTTAATGTTAGAGTTTATCCATGTGGTGAGGAGGGTTACGTGGTAGTCGGTTAGAAGTTTTCGGGTGGCTCTGTATAGTTTAGTTTGTTTTAGTCAAAGCATGCAGGCCATCAGGGATTTTGAAAGCCTTAGCTACGCGTTGAGGAAAAGTATTTGCCATCTTGGTCTATCTACAGTCCTTATGATATCAATAACGGTTTTAGTAGTTGAGCACCTGTTTTGCTCTCTAAGTTGAGGAGATTTAGTCCTCCTTGGCTTCGAGGGAGTCTAGTTATTTGATTATTTGCTAGGTGTTTGCGCCCCTGCCACAGAAACCGGTCAAAACCGGCGTCGATGGAGGTGCGCGCCCAACCTGGCAGCCCTATAATTTTTGATTTGTAGTAAATGGCGGGTGTGCTGTATGTACTGATAAGGAAAGTTTTTGTGAAAAAGGAGAGGTTAAGAGAGGACCAGCGGGTTAGTTGAGCTTTGATGGTGTTAATTACAGGGTTCCAGTTAAGGGGTTGGACGTTAGTATGGTTGTTGAGTGGGAAGAAGATGCCTAGAAGCTTGATCTTGTCCTCCACCCACGAGACAGGATGATGTAGTAGCGGCCTCTGGGTGCCCCCAAGCCATGCCGCCTTCGATTTCCTATAGTTGATCTTTGCCCCAGAGGCCTGTCCGAAGGCCGCTGCCAAGCTGGCCTCGTCCTTCAGAAGGAGTGTGGTGTCGTCAGCGTATAGGGATATTTTAGCCCCCTCTATTCCTCGGATGTTGTTGTTAGTCCTCACGTAAGCGGCCAGCGGTTCGGCGGCGATTACAAACAGCATGGCACTTAGGGGGCATCCCTGCCGGATTCCACGGGAAGGGTGGATGGACGAAGATCTGAAGCCGTTATGTACTAAGTGCGTCTGTATGTGTGCGTGTGTTAGTCTAATGTAGTTAAGAAAATACTCCCCGAAGCCAAGGGTTTTAAGTGTCCTAAGCAGAAAATTCCAATCTACTCTATCAAAAGCTTTTTGAAAATCCACGGCTAGCATAATTCCTAGGGAATTTTCTGTCTAGCCTACTTGTAATTTCTCTGAACAGCTGGAGGGTATTCGTGATACTCCTACCAGGAACTGCACAGGTCTGATCTGCACTGATAACTTTATCCAACTTTGTTTGGCCAGCCGATTGGCTAGCGCCTTAGCTATGATTTTATAGTCACTATTTAGGAGAGAGATGGGACTCCAGTTGTCCAAGCACTCCCCATCGCCCTCCTTCGGCAGCAGGACGACAGTAGCAGTACGTTGGCTTTCTGAGAGCACCCCCTTACTGTATGCGCTATTCGCAACCGCCGTCAGGTCCTTAGCTAGGAGGTATTCAAATCTCTTATAGAAATCTAGCCTAAGGCCATCATTTCCTGGGGACTGTCCTTATTTGAGGCCCTAATGGCCTGTTTTATTTCATTTACGGTTAAGGGGCCTTCACATTGCTCGGCTTCTAGGGGGTCTAGTTTAAGTTTTAGACACGCCAAGAATTTGTCCTGAGCTGACGGACAAGTGTCTGCCTTAGTGTAGAGATCTTGATAGTAGCGAGCTTCTTCCCTAAGGATGTCAGCTGTACTAGTAAGAACGCGGCCGTCTTTAGTTATTAATTTAGTTAATGTTTTCTTTGCTGCCCTAGATTTCTCTAAACCACAGAAAGACATTCTATCTCCTTCTCCGTTCATGTCTGGTACTCGGGCCCTAATTCTAGCGCCTTCTGTTTTGTGTAATTGCAGATTCGCTAACTCAGTTTTGATGGCTTGGATTTTATCAGTTCTATCTATCCCTAAGGTCGCTTCTTTTAAAGCTAAGTTTAAAGCATCTGTCATCTTATCTTCTAAAAACTGCCTATAAGCTGTTCGTGCCTGACAGTATTTAATACTAAAATTTCTTAATTTAGCCTTTCCTAAGTCCCACCACTCCAGAAGGTCAGAAAACTCGTCCCGACAAAGCGACCAGTCCTCCCAGAGACTCTGTACACCCTCAACATACTCTGACTCCGTCAGAATAGTGTTGTTGAGCTTCCAGAGCCACGGTCCCCTGGTGTTCCCCGGAAAAAGAAGCCTGGCCCGAACCTGGAAGTGGTCACTCCCTGCGAAAGCGTCGTGCGTAACGCCTTGGAGCGATTGAGCTACGTGTTTAGAGACATACACTCTGTCTATCCTAGTCGCTACGTTATACTTTTTACTGAAGTGTAAGTGTATGACAGCGCGTCTGGGTATTTGAATCTATACGCATCGACCACGCCAAACTGCGAACACATGGTTTGCAGCTGCAGCGCCCTGATCAGATGCGTCCTACTCTTAATGTCCGGTCCCTGCCTATCGAGGTCGTGGGATGGGACACAATTAAAATCACCTAGAATATATAAATCATCAGCAGGGTGAGACCTAAGTTCCTGCTCTAAGATATCATTGAAGTTTTGAAAGAACAGTGTCCGTTCCTTCGCAATGGTAGGAGCGTACACTGAAGCGATCAAGACTTTTCTTTGGAACTGGGTTTTACAAATAACTATGGCAATACGCCCATTATTATCACTGTAAGAGTGTTCTATCTGGAAACCTAAGTTGCTATGTATTAAGATAGCAAAGCCTTAGCCCTACCTACCGATTCAAGGCTGGAGTGGATTAGTCCGGACCAGTTAGTAAAATAACTAGCTAGTTCCTGGTTAGATTGTAAGTGGAGTTCTTGCATGCATGTTATGGAGTGGTGTGCTGAATGCTGTAGATGGTCTAGGAAAGTATTCCAATGGGCCTTGAATTTTATCCCTCTTAAATTCAGGGATAAAAATTCCAAGTGTCTATCCATAATCGCTAAACCTAGCTCGTAGTCCGTGGACGTTTAAAGGGTCGTTTGCCGAAAGATCAGTCTAAAAGGAGCGCTATCTTATTCGGGCGGCTCTCCCATGGCCTCCAGAAGCTGTTGGAAAGGAGCTTCCAGGGATCGTGACCTGCGTCGCTCCTTTGGTTTGGGAGGCGAGACGGGTGTAGAGTCCCGCACCGTCCTTTTAGCAGCTCGTGAAACACTGGGCCTCACCTTTCGCGGCGACGGAGGGGGAGGAACCGAGCATGAGCGGGTGGTGACTTCATCAACCGGTGCAGACTCCACGGTAGGAACAACGGGTTCCGCTGGGCGGGCTACCTCCGGTGTAGGTGCAGGTGTCGGTTCCGGTGTAGAGATGACGGAGGTAGTATCAGAACAGGTGGCCACCGTGTGACCCGCCTCCTTGCATCTGGTACAAAAGGGCGGGGCACGCGGCTGGTCCCTATATACCACCTGGAAGGAGTAATAGCGGCCGTCTATCTTCTCCCGAATCCTATTTGGGATTGGCTCTTGTAGGAGCATCTTTAAACTTCTCTGGCCTGACAAAAAAGGCAGGCCAGGAAGACAGTCGTATTTGAGGGGCCGTAAAATCTTACCATACCTGGTAAGAACGGTCTCTGGGATAGAGTTGGGGGTGGCCAGTGGAAGGCCCCTGACTTTGACCCAAGCCACCGGGGCTGGAACCTCGAAGGGGGTAACCAACCCCCTTCACTACCAAGTTACGGGTAGACAGTAGCTCCGCGTCCTGGGGAGAACTACAAAGAATCTCCGTAGCCCCTCCAAACCCGGAAAGCACCGCCCGAACCCTGGCTCCCAGTCCAGCGTCATGGATGGCTTGTCCGACCTCCACGTTGTTGATCGCCCCATCTCCATAGAGGAACAAGGACGAGTTCCTGGAGAAGCTGGTTGGCTTTTTCTTCTCCTGGTCTTCCTCAAGTCCTTGCAGGAATGTCCTAAAGGATGGCAAATCTGGTAGGTCATCAGGCAGCTCTACTGGTGGAACTGGTGGTGGCCGGGCCGCTTTCTGCAAAGGTTGTTGCCGTTGAGGTGGTCGGCGGCTGGTCCATCATCAAAGGAGGACAGGAAACAAATCCAAGCTGAAATTCGCAAAATCAAGTACAAAAGAGGTTACTTACCTGGTTGAAACCGTCTTCAGGCTACCGCCTCAATGAGACTTCACCCAAGTCGTTAACCGGACTTCACTGACGTCAATCTAGTTGATCTTTTTTTTTTTCTCCTTAAGGCTTCCCATAGGTGTGCGTGCGAAACCGTATCGAACGCCTTGGCAAAATCCAGCATCACTAGTTCCAAGTTGGCATGTGTTGACTTCGAGTGTTTTAGCAGCCCTTCGAGGATGTACAGGTTTGTGCTACATCCTGCCAACTCTATGAAGCCTCTCTGTGATGGGTCCAATGGAAGGGCGTTGCCCAGGCGCCTTGCCAAGAGGTGGGTATATAGTCTGTAGACAGCGTTAACCGATTGTAATGGGCCGCCAATCGGTAATTTTGTCTCCGGACGTGTTTGCTTTCCTCAGGAGCACGGTCCGACACTTCTTTAGACTGGATGGTATCGCCTGAAGTATGAGGAAGCAATTGAATAGTTTTGCCCAAGTAGAAGCTTCGATAGCCCCGACGACTGCCATTTCAATTCCGTCAGGGCCTGGAGAGGACTTAGCATTGAGGCTACGGAGGGCCCGTTGTACCTCTTCCAGCTCGATCGGTGACGTTAAGATAGTCCTCTCCACTATCACTCCATTGTCGGCCTCTGGTAGTGATATGAAGGTTCTTTTATCTCCGAAACGTTCACGGAACTCTGTTTCTATTTCTTCCATCGTGAGCGGCGGTTTCGTAGGCTGAAAAGTTCTCATTCGTGATGAGTTCGTCTAGCAGTCTGCCCTTTTTCCCTGCTTGAAAAAGGCTTTGATGGTGGCGATATTTTTTGGCTTTGTTTATCGACCGTTTACTGCGCGGCAGATTCTTTCGCAGATTCATATTTGTCTTTCTTTGCATCTTTGACTTCAGAATGCTCGATCTATGCTGAAGTTCCTTCGCGAAGAGTTCGAATGTGCTATTAAGGCAGACGGATCCAGCGGTAGCATCATCTTTGCACAGCATGAGAGTTTTTCCGAACGATAGCGTCCAGTCACTCTCACCGGCAAGAACCTGGAAATCGTCTGCCCTCAGAGAAGAGGTCTCTGGAATCGATTGTCTCAGAGAAGTTGGCTCTGGGTGGTTTGACGTTGTCAGAGAAGAGTGCTCTGGGTGGTTTGACGTTGTCAGAGAAGAGTGCTCTGGGTGGTTTGACGTTGTCAGAGAAGAGTGCTCTGGTCGGTTTGACGTTGTCAGAGAAGAGTGCTCTGGGTGGTTTGACGTTGTCAGAGAAGAGTGCTCTGGGTGGTTTGACGTTGTCAGAGAAGAGTGCTCTGGGTGGTTTGACGTTGTCAGAGAAGAGTGCTCTGGGTGGTTTGACGTTGTCAGAGAAGAGTGCTCTGGGTGGTTTGACGTTGTCAGAGAAGAGTGCTCTGGGTGGTTTGACGTTGTCAGAGAAGAGTGCTCTGGTCGGTTTGACGTTGTCAGAGAAGAGTGCACTGGTCGGTTTGACGTTGTCAGAGAAGAGTGCACTGGTCGGTTTGACGTTGTCAGAGAAGAGTGCTCTGGGTGGTTTGACGTTGTCAGAGAAGAGTGCTCTGGGTGGTTTGACGTTGTCAGAGAAGAGTGCTCTGGGTGGTTTGACGTTGTCAGAGAAGAGTGCTCTGGGTGGTTTGACGTTGTCAGAGAAGAGTGCTCTGGGTGGTTTGACGTTGTCAGAGAAGAGTGCTCTGGGTGGTTTGACGTTGTCAGAGAAGAGTGCTCTGGGTGGTTTGACGTTGTCAGAGAAGAGTGCTCTGGGTGGTTTTGACGTTGTCAGAGAAGAGTGCTCTGGGTGGTTTGACGTTGTCAGAGAAGAGTGCTCTGGTCGGTTTGACGTTGTCAGAGAAGAGTGCTCTGGTCGGTTTGACGTTGTCAGAGAAGAGTGCTCTGGTCGGTTTGACGTTGTCAGAGAAGAGTGCTCTGGGTGGTTTGACGTTGTCAGAGAAGAGTGCTCTGGGTGGTTTGACGTTGTCAGAGAAGAGTGCTCTGGGTGGTTTGACGTTGTCAGAGAAGAGTGCTCTGGGTGGTTTGACGTTGTCAGAGAAGAGTGCTCTGGGTGGTTTGACGTTGTCAGAGAAGAGTGCTCTGGGTGGTTTGACGTTGTCAGAGAAGAGTGCTCTGGGTGGTTTGACGTTGTCAGAGAAGAGTGCTCTGGTCGGTTTGACGTTGTCAGAGAAGAGTGCTCTGGTCGGTTTGACGTTGTCAGAGAAGAGTGCTCTGGTCGGTTTGACGTTGTCAGAGAAGAGTGCTCTGGTCGGTTTGACGTTGTCAGAGAAGAGTGCTCTGGTCGGTTTGACGTTGTTAGAGAAGAGGGCTCTGAACTACAGACCGGTCGATTAGCGGATTTAAGCACATACTGCTCAACGGGAGCAGCCAGTGGTGTTTGAATCTTAGCAGATGCAGTTGTGGGATGGCGTCCACAACCCGGCAGCCCAAGTGTCCGTCGCTTGTCGGATATATGCTTGGTAGTTTTTCTGGGCAGAAAAGCCTGCAGCTGAATATTGGGTGCTTTCATATCAGCTACATCTGGGTTTTTCTCCATTAGTATTGCGACTTCTTCAGGAGTCCAAGACCCCTTGCCGACCTTTCGATTGGCAGCGATGGCAGCTTCTTGTCGCATTTTTCGTTTATGTTCGAGTTCTTCCTGGTATTTATGGAGGCGAGCGCTATTTCTAAATCCAGGGTGCGCATTAGGGTGTTGATTCTGTCATGACATGTTATGGCCATGGTCCTACAGGATGAGTTTTGGGGTAAATGAATAAAAACAAGTCTCATTAATATATTTTTTGGAAAAATGTCCCCCACCAAAAGTAAATGAAAGTCAGCATATCAAAAACAATTCAGATAATATATTTATAATGAAAGACGTATGTTGTCTACAACTATTGTATGAATAAGTCTTTTATAATAAAATAAAATATGGTAAGAAATTGTTTTATTCCACTGGTAATCATGAAATAACAACTACAGGAATACAAATGCAATTAGAGAGTACGCAAAAAGTACACATCAATTAGAATTAGAATCAAGAAATCGTAAATTGAGACTGTCAATGGACTTGCAAGTAGACGTGATCTCTTTTAAGTAACTTATAGCTCGTTCAGCACAGATATTTGATCGTTGAACACCTGGAATTACTGAGGCCTGACGGCTCCAGAAATTATTCAAACTGTTTAAAGCTTTTTGGCAGTTTAATGCTTTTACTGCATCCGTAACCTTGGCAGCATCTTCCTCACAGAATTGATGAGCTGAAAACCATATATCCATCCACACGCCAGACAGGAAATCACAGATTGCTTTGAGCTGCTCTCTATACTCAGGCAAAAGAATGAAAGACAAAAGAGCAAGAATGCCCCGTGAATTCCATCTAGCATTGCTCATCGCAGGTAGTTTTTTTTAAATTTTATGAAGGGAAAAGCTCTGTTCTTACAATAGTACTTGTAGTAACAGCACAGTTCATAGAGATATTGCATATCATCGCTCCACTTGAGGTCCTTCACTTTCAACAGTTCTTCACTCTGAAGAAAATTTTGGCGGAGCTCATTGTAGTTCCGAATTAGATGATCAGCAAATTCATAAGATATTTCAGATGAAGTAGTTCTCCCAGGAAGCTTGTCATTCATGAGGTGCTTGAGAATTGTGTCCAGTATGTGGTGCTGACAACCAACATATTGTGGTAAAGGAAGCCCTCTTCTTGTGAATTCCTGTCCTAACCGCTTTACCACACCACCAAGTCTTCCAGTGTTCACAGCCGTAGTGTCCGTTATTATCATCAGAATTCTTGGCCAAAGTTGAAACTCATCAAGAACTTCAACAAGACCATTGTAGATGCTTATTGCTTTGCCATCATGCAATTGCATTACCTTCAACCGGATTTCTTTTTCAGCATTCTTGAGCAAAACAACTTGGAGTTCTTTTTCGCCTATCTTCTTTCCATCAAAGTGCAACACCCAATCTTCATTCTTCAGGGTCTCTTTGTACTTTTTTCTGGGTCTGCAACATTTGTCTTTTTCTCTCTCTATAACAGCAGCATATGATGGAGTTGGTATCTTGTAGCCCTCATCTGACAGCTGTCGACACAAATTAGCAGATTTTCTCAGAGAAATATTTTGTTTTCGTGATAAGCTTGCAGCAGTTCTGGCAGATTCATATCTTCGCTTATTCTTTTGTGGTGACAATTCCCATTCTTCTTCTCTTGGTGGTTGATCCTCAGCAGTGGTGTCAGTAGCATCACTTTCCTGGCCACTGGAGGAAGAACTCAATACTGATGATGATGTTGCTGCTAATGTTAAGGCTCCCACTTCATTTGCCTGAGATTTTAGCAAAGCCATCTTGCTTGGATGGATGGATCCAGTCTTCTCAGTGACATAACCAATAGCCCCCTTAGACTTTACTTGTAGTTGATGTAATTTCTTGTCCTCAGCACTCAGCCATATACCATCTGCTTTGGTGAGGTCAAAAACTCCAGCAAAAAATTCTTTATCATTGGCTTTTGGTTTTTTTAAGTGCTTGTCATGCTTTACAAGCAGATTCTCAATTTTCCTCCTTACTGATTTCTTTGTGATACATGGAAAGTTCAATTTTGACCAAAGAGTCACCAGTTCTTCTGAAATAATATCAACTCGCTTCCTTCTCTCCTTCTTTTTGCTCAGAAGATATTTGTATCTGCCAATAATCATGGCTTGTGTTGGCATTCGCACATATTCATGCAAGGCTTTACTAATAATTTTTAAGCCTTTTCTGGAAGAGCAGCTCTTTTTTGTAATGGATTAAATTCTTGCTCCATATCACTCCACTTTTGTCAATTTCTTTTTTGCTGCGTTTATAAGACATCATAAAGTATGTAAACTTGTCGAGATAATTGCACAAATGAATAAGTGATATCTGAAAATGTAAACAGATGCAAATATAAAAGTTGCAGTGGTGGGGAGTTTTTCGTAAAAATAATAAAAATGAAAGTTTTTCCATGACTTTTACCTAAAGACTCATCCTTTCATACACTGGCCTTCATGAATTTCTGAAAAAGCCACAACAATCAACACCCTAGTGCGCATGCCTCTCCAGATCCTGTCTCATTTTTACGAATTAATGGCGCGACATCCTTGGCAAACGCATCCAAAAGGCCACTTTCCTCGCCGCCTTTTCAGGTGGGGTTGGAGAGTTGGACTCTCTAACGGTCCATTTGGATGTTTTAGTCTTGGATTTCCTGCTCTTTGGGTGAGCAGCTTCAGGGCGGACTGATGTCTCCTCCACGGTTTTACTGTTTCCAAGGCCAGGTTATCTTCCTCTGGAGCTGAAGTTGGAGGGGTTATGGCGTCCTCTGTGGGTTGCTGATCTGTTGGAGCCAAATTTTCCACAGGTTGAGTTTGTGGTGTTTTCTCCTCCAAGGGCTCCTTCAGAGGATCCCTATCTTTAGGGGTGTCAGCACTCTGGCAACTTGCCTCAGTGTGCCCCATTTCTTTGCACATCTTACAAAACAGTGGTTCGATAGGCTGGTCTTTGTAGACCACCGAGAAGGAATATGTCCGACATTTCTCTGGTTCTTCTCGGGATAGGCTCCCGGAGAATCATTTTATCGCTCCTCTGTCCTGAGAGGAATACTCAGGCAATCATCGTACTTCAAGGGTACGATTACCTTTCCACACTTGGCCAGTGGCAGTCTGCGGACCTTTACCCGGACCACGGGACTGGCGCCTCTTACAGTATAGTTTATTCCATTAATGAAGTGGCTTTTGGTCGAGATTAATCCAGCATCTCGACAACCCCTCCATAGCTGGAAATGACTGCACAGACTTTCTCGCTGAGTCTGGCATCGAGCGACGCTTTCCCGACTTCCAGGCAACTTACCGCTTTGTTGGCCTGGAGGAAGAGCGAGCTGCTCTTCTCGGAATTTAGATTCCGAGGTTTGGACGGGTCTGTGTTCCTCCATTGTCCTCATAGTCCTTCAAATTATTATTGCTAGCCCCTACCTTCCTTTGTCTAGCTGTTCTGGCACAGCTGGAACCTGCTGAGGCGGTTGATGATTGAGGCTCCATCGTTTTTTTAAATATTTATTAAGTTCGAAAAAATACAAACAACTGTAAAGGAAACTAAGTGGAGATAGGAACAAACAGAATAAGGACAGAAGTATTTAAATAACTTACAGTTGGCAGGTAAACTAAAGCTCACCGAGAAAAAGGGAAAAATAAACTAAGTGTTTACGTGATTGCTAAACCTGGCTCATCGTCCTGGGGACATACAGAGTTGTATCCTAAAGATCCATCCAAAATGAAAGGCGTACCTTTTCAGGTGGGCACTTCCATGCCATCAACCCCCTGAGTCGGTGACAGATAGAGAGGGGGTGCTGTGACTGATTATAAAAAGTGTTGGAGAGGGCCTCCAGCGAGCGGGCCCGGCTGTCTTCGTTATTTCCCTTTTTGGTGGTGTGGGTGGGTTAGATTCGGGGCTGGTCCGCTTGGGGCCTCATCCCCTTGATTTTTGGCTATTTGGGGGGTGAGGAGTTCACGCCTTTGTCTGTTCCAGGGGCCTGGACACCTTCCTCTGGATCCTTAACTTCCACGGGTTGTGGTGTAACAGGAGCCTTCTCTTTGTTAGAAAAATCTGTTGAGAACACAGCAATCAAAAATTGTTAATAAATAATGTATTTACTATTAATTTTAAACAAATGTTTAGGGCAAAATAGAAGTGTAGTATTAAATGATAACAAAAACTATTGTACATTTGAAGATGGTGGTGGTTTTGTTTTTTCATTGTCATGCTTCAGCTGGAAGATGCTGAATACTGTATCTCTCCCACTGAATTGTAGATAAGCTTTAATCTGTCTTATCTCTGGTCTGTATTATACTAAAGTCAGTTCATTGGAAGCACCATGGCCAATGGACCTATCTATCGTATGTCTAAATGATTGTAAACTGGTGTACCTTTGACTCTCTGATTGTATGAGTTGAGAAATTTGATGCTTGAAAAGAGAATATTATCCTCAGCTACCATGAAATTGGTAATTCAAAAAATATAGAGTAAATGAACCATGTATGGTTGTGTGGATATATATGCCTGAAAAGAGCCTGGCTTTTTCAAAATCTGTCATATTTACTGTGCTGGATTTTTGAGATAACTGCATGGTGCTGGGTAGTTGAGTATGGCAGCATTGTTGTGCATCATTACAGAACAACATCCACCTGATTATAGTAAGTCTGACTTTCATCTTTTCTGATCCATGAAGGTGGTCATCAGAGGGGTATATTTGCTGATGGCAATTCTGTTTAGGCAGCAGTCCACAACTATTTACATTAACAACCATATGGCTCCTTATCACCCCCCGCTGGCTTGCCACCTGCAGCAATGACTCAGGCTTGCGTCAGGCCACTGATGCTGTTGCGGACGGGAGCTGGCAGTGGAACTGTTGCCACTGGGGCTTTCTGCTAGAAAAAACATGGGACCTGCCACACGAGAACTTGCGGAGACAGCGATGGACGCACACCGTTCGGCTTCACTCCATAGATAGGCTGGGTACAACAACCAAAACTGCTTTTTACTTACAGAATTCAAAACCTTATTTACCAGCAGCAGAAGTGCACTGTCTCAAGCCACCTTGAAAAAATATAAATTAATATTTTAAAAACAGAAAATTGGATTCTCTGTTCTGTTTTAGAGAACCGAAGCTACTTCACATCAGGAAATGTTTTAAAAAGAGGCTTTAGTCTCATGTTTACCTGTAAAATTGTTGTAGCTTGCTTTCTAATGTATAAATTTTAAGGTGATATATGTATTGATTTTGAAGACTTTTTAGAAAGATGTCCATTCCATGACTTTTTTTAAGGAATTTATTATTTTGTTTTGTGCATTTTTTAAAAAATGTTTGTCTTTAGTTTTGGTCTGTTTTCCTTATGGTTGACTTGAAAATGTTTCAAATAAAAGATTAATTAAAAACATTAAATGTCTGATTAGTTATTGATATCTTAGTCAATAATTCATTTTTCTAGCTATAAAGGTATCATTGACAAGTCAGCAAAACCAATGATATGTGAAAGTATATATACTACCTTTATTATTATAAAAGTAACAAAAGAATAATATGAACTTAAAATGCTGATATTGCAATTTTCAGATTATGAAAAGCAAGGTGATATGTAATTCCATTAGTCTACAAATAATACATAGCATTAATGCCATCAGAAATGTCCCTATTTGCCAATTTTGCTTCATTTTTATTGTGGATGCAAGAAGAACATGGAATAAAGGCTGAATGGTAGACATTTGAAGTATTCCTTCTTATTTTTTACTGGTGGATTATGTATTAATTTTATTATGTTACAATGATGAGATAAGATTTTGGGGCTGTATTTTGTGGGTATATTGGTCAAGCAAAAATGGGGTTGCTCACTTGCCCCATAGGCTCTGGAAAGCTGCCTGGCTAATAATTGAGAGAAACAGTGCCAATGTCCATCTCCACATTTCACCCAACTGTCAACTATAATCAACACTGATTCAGACTATTTATGAAACTAACATGGAAAGGGTCAAACAACTGAGAGCTCTAGATGACAGGGTGGTTTGTTTCATTAATTCTTGTAGGCCAGGCTTAGTATTGAGGAAGTTGGTTTTGCATTTGTCTTTCCCCCACCCAACCCGTTTCCGAGATGTGCCATATTACCACCGCTATTTCTATTGATCACCCAACTTTCTCAAAAATTCTGGATCCACTCCATGATAACACAAACTATAAAAACAACAAAAACACAATCATACAATTTTACACTGCAAACAAACTATAAAGAAAATGTTATCATCTTTTTAAAATTTGTATTGTATCAGATTATAAAATGCTTTAATAGAAGAAAATCAAATCAGTCAACAACCTGTCATTTGACTTCCAGTTATCCAACTGGTCTTTGATATCTGACTTTTCCAATATAAGCCAAGTAAATTCATTTTCAAATATCCAACCTTTGTGAAATAGTTAGCATCCTTTACACTTCTTGCTTGACGGTAGGTTGCAGCATGTTATCTAACTAATATTTAAAATAGTTCAGCCAGTCTTTACTACTGAACAAAACTAAAGAAAGTTGTTGGATAAGCAACAACACTGGTTTAGGTATCCAACCATCTCTAGATCCCATTAGGGTCAGATAACAGGTTGTTTACCCAAACAGTTCTGAAAAGGGGAAGTCGTCAGCTCTCACATTATTCTTGAGACTTTATCAGTGAGAATTTTTAAAAACATATTATGGAAAATAAAGGAAAAAAAAAAAAAGGCTGTGGAGAAACAATTAACAAGTCACAGTGATGAAGAAGTATTTGAGAGAAGCAGCAGGAGCTGGAGTAAAGAATTGCTAAGCACCTATAAGTGTATCTTCTTACAACGTGATGCATCTGGACCTACTAATGGACCTTCTCCTGAAGCTATTCTTATACCAGGTGAACATCAAAGTGAAGTAGCCAGGATTCGTAATGGATGTTGGTAGCATTTCTTGCAGAGTAAGGGTTTGCTATGAGAGGTAATGATCAAACAATTAGGTCTGCATGCAATGGTGACTACTTTGGTCTGTTGGAATTGATTGCAAAGTATAAGATATTCTTGGCATAGCACAGTCAGACTAAAGCTAACAAAGGCAAGAGATGCATCAATTATTTATCAGCAAGTGTGTGCAAAGAACTGACTTAGGTCATGGCAAAAGTGTTGTAGATGTCCTGATTGATCAAGTTAAACAGAAAAAAATATAATTCAATATCTTTGGATTCATGTGAAGACAATGCTCTCATTCACCAACTTACTGTCATTTTGCAATATTTCAAACTAAATCGGCCTGTGTAGCGCTTTGTAACCTTAAGTCAACAGGCCATAATAGAAAAGAAATGACAGAACATTTCTAATATTTATTCAAGGTGCTAGGATTAACATAGGGGAATTCTGTGGCTGATATTGCAGTAAAGCATGAGGACCATATGATCAAATGAGTAAACTTAAGACAGGAATTTTATCTTGCAAGCACTTCAAACAACATCAGCAAAACTTTGGAAGCAGTGTAACTCAATTTGAATTCTGTGGTGGTGTTTTGAAGTCACTCAAAGATTTAGTCATGATAATTTTGAAGAAGCTGGCAAGATTCTTTCAGGAAAAGAAGATTTAGGTAAAAGGTGTTGAGCTCATCATCATATTGTGCATCAGCAGCCAAAGCTGAGACTAAGCTGATGCTAAAGGAAGCTTTTCATAATAAGGTCTGTTAACAATGTATCAACAGGCTTTTGGTATGCCTGAAATTTCACTTAACCTACAGCAAATTATGTAATCTTCTTGGATGTGGACCCTGATTCTATTACAATTGATGCAAGTAAGTTGTTGGACTTCTACTACAAGCAAGATCTGGATATCAACCTTGGTGTTCCAGTTATTCCTCTGTCTTTTTGGATCAGAAAAAGGAAGACTGCATCTTGGAAACATTTATGTATAATATCATACTTCACAATGATGTTCAAGTTACTTTTCCTAACATAGAAATTGCTTTGAAGATCTATCTCACACATGGTCACTAACTGTTCTGGTAACTGATCCTTTTCAAAATTAAAGCTGATCAAAAGCTTGCAACAAACTACTACGACTCAAAGTAGTCTCACAATCTTGCCATATTGACGCTGAATGGGATATACTTTGTAGTCTTGTCTATATGGACATTGTTCACACGTATGCCAGCCAAAAGCAACACAAGGCATTGCTTTGAAATACATACTATACATATTTAGATTTGCTATATTGAAATGTAAATAGGAAAATATAAATAAAAAGCTAACCTACTGAAGTTTTCTAAAGCCCCACAAACATTTAAATCAGCTGTAAATACCAGGCACTTTCTCCATATTTTACAGCATTTTATTTTTGTGCCCTAGTTTGCATTTTTTTAATTAAAAAGGAATTCTGGCTGAGTTTGGAATATTCTGATAAGTATATCTGAGTTATGCTCCCTCTCTCTCTCTCTGATTTGCTTCATGCACTGTAGGATAATGACTTTTTGAAGTTTTATTTTTTAACCAGCTGGAGTATCTGGTGCTGCACAAAAAATCACTTGAGGCCAATACGCAGCAGTCCCAGGTTTTGAAGTACCTACACCCAAAATTTGGGGGCCTCTAGGTGCTATGGTTCAGCTACAGAAAAGCAACAAACACTCGAAAACATGTATTAGATTGTATTTAAATTTTAAATGCCAACATGTCTATTTTTAGGAAAAAGTAATCAGCGTAAGAAATTTTAAAAAACCCTTCTTACTAGACAAGAAACACAGAAAGCCCTTTTCATGACACCTGCTGGAACGGAGTGCATAGTTTGGTCAGAATCAATGACGACCAGAAACAAGTGAAAGTAGAGGCCCAGGAAGTTCTGTTAAGAATACAAACAATGGTTAGTGAGGAGTCTTAGCAGATCTGAAAGATCATCCTTCGTAAATTCTTCTGGAAATAATAAACATTATAAAAATTGTGGATAATATTTTAACTGATCTGGCTGAAGTTAAGTACAGACAGCTAAAAATCAACAACATCATTGTCCAGGACAAGATACTTCCAGTTGATGAGGTTAGTGTAGGGTTTAAAGAATAGCGAGTAGTCTCTGTGTGTGGCAGTTGGGCACCAAGCTTGGGGAAACCTCAACAACAGTAGCTGGTAAAAGTCGTCCGGCCCAGTTAGTACAGTATCTATCTATTTCGCGTTGGCTGTTTGGGTGTAGTTCTTGGAGACACATGATAGCGTGGTTTGCGGAATGTTCTGGATGATCCAGGTAAGTAATCCAGTGTTTATTGAATTTAATCCCTCGTAAATTCAGGGATAAATATTCCAATCGTCTAGCCATGATCGCTATACCGATCTCGTTCGTCCGTGGACGTTACCTAGTTGTGTCCGAAAGGAAGGGTCACCGATCAGGTGGGCACTTCCATGGGGTCGGTCCCCTGAGTCACGTTTGGAGGGGCATCCAGCGACCGGGCTGTAGGCGATTCAGCCATCCTCCTCTCTCAGCTTTCTGGTGGTGTGTGGGGGGGGCATAGATCCCCTGACGGTTCTCTTGCCCGCCTTTTCCGCGTCACCTCGACGAAGGGGGTCGAGTCTCCTTCCTCCTCGTCGCTCAGGGAGACGGTGCCAACCTTGGTGCGTTCAGCCGGTGTCTCCTTTTACGTCATTTGTACTTCTCGGGGAATTTTACACCCTGCACTGAGTGGTGGACCCCTAATTTTAATCCACGCTATGGGGCTGATCCCTTTAATGTCGTACACAGCAGTTCCTCGGTGGCCCCGCCGTCGTGTCGGCCAGCGTCCAGCGAGGCCGGACCTACATCGGGACAATGGATGGTTTTGTCTGGATAGAGGAATAGCGAACTTTTAGCCTCAAAGTCCAGGTTCCTCGAGGAAAGCCCGGAACGACTGTATCCCGTTACCGGCCTCATCAGCGAGGTCGGGTACTCGTAGGAACATCGTTGGTGCTTCGCCGGTACCCGACAGGTTAACAATAGACGGAAGAAAAGGATGGACGGAGCGAGGAGCCGGGTGGGATGGAATAAAAGAAAGATACAAGATGAGAAGGAAGACGGGAGCAGAGGATCATCTGTTCTGAGATCAGAAAGTAGAGGATTAAAAGGTCAAACAAAAGAACTATAACACAAAATAACCCGAGTATCCACGGAATTCACAGAGAGAAAGTCTGAGTCCTCACTGAAAATCTGGGAAATAATCTGAGTCTAAGAACTGATCTCACGGAGCCAAATTAAACTAATCGGTAAGAAAGCACCTGACCACGAGCTACGGGAGAAACTAAGTTTGTCACCCTAAACAGCCACAAAGTGCTCACACGGGGTCCCTAACACAAGGAGCTGACAGTGGACAGAGGCTGGCTCCCCTCGTCACGTGGCTGGTCCCTTTTACGTTTAGACTTTGTACAGAGGAGTTTGGCATTAGCCGAGGAACTGCCAATTATCTCAGTAGCCCCGCCCCCCATAGCTCCTGAGCACCGTCCTCACTCGTTCGTTCAGGCCGTCCGACTTCTGAGGTGGCCATGCTGTTGTTCCAGTCTATGAAGAGACAGCTCTTCTTTTCCAATCTTAGGTTCTTCCGGTTGCCTGGCTCCATATCCAGCTCTTGCAGGAATTCCATGGAGGACGGAATCCCGGTGGCCCCGTCGTCCTTCGCGGGAGTTGGATTAATCCCTACGTCAGGGCTTTTAACAGCCTCGGCGACGATTCCGCATCACCGGTTGATGGCTGGGGCTCCATCAGTTACTATAAACAGAGAGAGAGATGATTAGTAAAGGCGACAGAAAACAGTCGGTGGTCAAAGGGTGAAGCAGTGAAGTACAAGTGGAGGGGAACAAAGGAGAGAGGGATCCTGTCACAGTAATTAATCTAAGTCGGGAAAATAATTTATGTCCTAAAATTATTCTAAGTATTAGACACAGGAATTAACCTGAGCTCTACGCGATAATCTACAGACAATAACCCGAGCTCTACGCGATAATCTACAGGCAATAACCCGAGCTCTACGCGATAATCTACGGGCAATAACCCGAGTTCTACGCGATAATCTACAGACAATAACCCGAGCTCTACGCGATAATCTACAGACAATAACCCGAGCTCTACGCGATAATCTACAGACAATAACCCGAGCTCTACGCGATAATCTACAGACAATAACCTGAGGGCTCAGCACGAGCTAACAAAGAGATAAATAGCAGGAAAGTGATCCGCCCACCTAATGAATATGCATGAGAACCTGACACAGGGTTAATCACCAAAGCCCCTCTCTGACTAACAAAGTCAATTCTAAACTAATCTGGCACCAAAATCGAAGAGTGAACACAGGATGGAGAAAACTAACTAACAATAGGTCGCTAGGCTGAGAAATTCACAGCACGAGGAACTCAAGAAAAACGCAAAACGCACGGAAATTTGAATAAATTTGCATAAAAAAGTGTCTTACCTTGAAGATGCTGTATCTTCGAAGAAAACGGCTCTGCTGTCGGAATTCGGGGTCGTCCGAGGTTTGAAGGGGAGGCTGGTGAGAGCAGGGGGCTGCCCAAACTCCTCCGTGAGACGGCAGGAGAGGTACGGTTTTGTCGTGGCTGAGACTCTCGGATACAGAGTTCACTCTCCGCCTGTCCCTAGAGGTGTATGCTGGGGTGACCGGATGAGGGAGGCGAGAGTCTGAGATGAGGCTTAAAGTGCCGTGTGAGGAGAAAATGGATGGAGACAGGTTCTCCCCTCGTCACGTGGTGGTCGGAGATGACGTCAGGTTGAGGTGTAGACGGGAGGTTGCCCGGTGACAGTCGTCATGCTGACCGACGCCCAATTCCACATCGTGAAGGCAGAAGCTGGAGCAGAGGTGATGAAGCTGCAGGAGAGAGAGAGAAGCGAGGTTAGTCCAAAAGAGGGAAGAAGTGATAGATGGAGGCTGGGGGACGGAGAGGGATGCCGATGAGATAAGATCTTCCGAAAATTACAATCTCTCTAAAACGAAAAGGGGGAGAAGGGATAAAGAGGAGGAAAAGGAGTTTTAAAATCTTAGTCCCCAGACGAAACGTAGGCATCATCAGAAAGGTGAACAGCCGGCGGACGGACGTAGGGGTGGTGATGGGACTCGAGGGGTCGGCCTGGAGTTGAGATGAGGTGGTGGCTTGCTAGATGAGGTGAAGGCGGAGTTGATGGTCTGCGTTTATGTCCGAGGACGTTGATGAGCCAGATGGACGAGTATGTCGCCCTGTCAGTGATGCTGGACTGCGTGACCGTATATTTTTGCCGTAAGTAAATCGTCACGTAGTTTTGGTTGAGGTGGGCTGACCGCCCTCTAGAGCCTTCCGACTGCCCCAAGGGATCCGCTGGGCGGAGAAGACCAGGAAGTTCGAAAGACGGTTCTTTTTACTCGAAGGAGGAACCCAAAGATGCGCCAGTACAAAGTGAGTTTGTCCTGGGGACTTTGAATGCGAAGGACCAAATCTCTGACTGGGCTCCACAGTTCTATGTTGCCGGGGCAGGAGAATAGACAGTGGATGGCCGTGTCGTCCTGCTCGGGACAAGCGAGGCATTTCGGCGAAGTTAATAGTTTCCATTTGTGCTTATTTTCCCTCGTAGGGAGTACATGTCGTAAGAGTTTCCAGTGTATGTCGGAGGAATACCCGTCCATCAGGCGGTTGATGCTGCTGCTCCAGATCCTATTCCATGGAAGAGGGCCAGAGTTTAGGGTAGCTTCCCACTTCCCCCTGTAGTCCGGTTCCGTGATCGGTCGCGACGACAGGAAGAAGTAGAGGTCACGATGAGATAATTTGTCTAGATCAACTACGTTAGTCCCTAGGCTTACGGAGTTGTCTGTACCTATGTTAATGTTGGAGTTTATCCATGTGGTGAGAAGGGTTACGTGGTAGTCGGTTAGAAGTCTTCGTGTGGCTCTATATAATTTTAGTTTGTTAGTCAAAGCATGCAGGCCGTCGGGGATGTTAAAGGCCTTAGCTACGCGATCGAGGAAAAGAATTTGCCATCTTGGTCTATCTACAGTCCTTATGATATCAAATACTGTTTTTAGGAGTTGAGCACCTGTTTTGCTCTCTAGGTTGAGGAGGTTTAGTCCTTGTCTTCGAGGGAGTCTTGTTATTTGAGTATTGGCCAGGTGTTTGCGCCTCTGCCACAGAAACCGGTCAAAACCGGCGTCGATGGAGGTGCGCGCCCAACCTGGCAGCCCTATAATTTTAGATTTGTAATAAATGCCGGGTGTGCTGTATGTACTAATGAGAAAGGTTTTGGTAAAGGAGAGGTTAAGGGAGGACCAGCGGGTTAGTTGAGCTTTGATGTGGTTAATGACAGGGTTCCAGTTAGGGGGTAGGACGTTAGTACTGTTGTTAAGGGGGAAGAAGATACCTAAAAGTTGTATCTTGTCCTCCACCCACGAAACGGGTAACTTCGAAATCGGCTTCTGGGTGCCCGCAAGCCATGCCGCCTTCGTTTTCCTGTAGTTGATCTTTACCCCGGATGCCCGTCCGTAGGCCTGAAGGACTTCGAAGGCTGCTGCCAGGCTGGCCTCATCACGTAGCAGGAGGGTGGTATCGTCTGCGTAGAGGGCAATTTTTGCCCCCTCTATGCCGGTGATGGTGGTGGTGTTTTTGTTGTTGAGCGAGTTGGACTTCCGAACGAGGTTCTTTCAATGGCATCGCATCCCGTAAAGACAAGTGGCCTGTTCTCTGTCGAGTCCTCCTCGTTACTGAGAGATGTTCGTCGAGCCGACAAACGGCCCGGTCCCCCGACACTGTGGGCCCCAAGGACCCGGGAGGTCTCTCTCACGTCGGACACCAAGGAGATGTACAGCTGTTTCACGCTATGGCGATCATCAGCGACAACTCTCCTCCGACCCCAGCCTGGGATCGAACCCGGTACAGGAGCAACGGTCTCCTTACGGAGCTAACCCGCTACCACCTGCCCCACCGGGCCGGCTTGATGGTGGTGTTGTGTCGCACGTATGCAGCCAGCGGTTCGGCGGCAATGACGAAAAGCATGGCACTTAGGGGGCATCCCTGCCTGATGCCACGAGAAGGGTGGAGGGACGAAGATCGAAATCCATTATGAACTAAGTGTCTGTATGTGTGCGTGGGTTAGTCTAATGTAGTTAAGGAAATACTCCCCGAATCCAAGGGTTTTAAGTGTCCTAAGCAGAAAATTCCAATCTACTCTATCAAAAGCTTTTTGAAAATCCACGGCTAGCATAATTCCCAGGGAATTTTCCGTGTCTAGCCTACTTGTAATTTCTCTGAACAGATGAAGAGTGTCGGTGACACTCCTCCCTGGTACTGAACAGGTCTGGTCTGCACTGATAACTTTATCCATAACTTTGGCCAGCCGATTGGCTAACGCCTTAGCTATGATTTTATAGTCACTATTTAGGAGGGATATGGGCCTCCAGTTGTCCAAGCACTCCCCATCGCCCTCCTTCGGCAGCAGGACGACGGCGGTACGTTGGCTTTCTGAGAGCACCCCCTTACTGTATGCGCTATTCGCAACCGATGTCAGGTCCTTAGCTAGGAGGTATTCAAACCTCTTATAGAAATCTAGCGTAAGGCCATCATCTCCTGGGGTTTTATCTTTGAGGCCCTAATGGCCTGTTTTATTTCGTTCACGTTTAGGGGACCTTCACATTGCTCGGCTTCTAGGGGGTCTAGTTTAAGTTCTAGACACGCCAAGAATTTGTCCTGAGCTGACGGACAAGTGTCCGCCCTAGTGTAGAGATCTTGATAGTAACGAGCTTCTTCCCTAAGGATGTCTGCTGTACTAGTAAGAACGCGGCCGTCTTTAGTTTTAAATTTAGTTATAGATTTCTTTGTTGCCCTAGATTTCTCTAAACCACAGAAAGACATTCTATTTCCTTCTCCGTTCATGGCCGGTACTCGGGCCCTAATTCTAGCGCCTTCTGTTTTGTGTAATTGTAAGTTTGCTAACTCGGTTTTGATGGCCTGTATTTTATCTGTTCTATCTAGCCCTAAGGCCGCTTGTTTTAGTTCTAATTTTAAAGAGTCTGTCAATTGATCTGCTAAGAATTGCCTATAAGCCGTACGTACCTGACAATACGTAATACTGAAGTTCCTTAGTTTAGCCTTACCTAAGTCCCACCACTCCAGTGGGTCCGGAAACTCCGCCCGACGAAGCGACCAGTCCTCCCAGAGACTCTGTACACCCTCAACATACTCTGACTCCGTCAGAATACTGTTGTTGAGCTTCCAGAGCCCCGGTCCCCTGGCGTTCCCCGGAAGAAGAATCTCAGCCCGAACCTGGAAGTGGTCACTTCCCGCGAAGGCGTCGTGCGAAACGCCTGGGAGTGATTGTGCTACATGTTTAGAGACATACACTCTGTCTATTCTAGTCGCTACGTTGTACTTTTTACTGAAGTGAGTGTATGACAACGCGTCTGGGTTTTTGAATCTATACGCATCGACCACGCCAAACTGCGAACGCATGGTTTGCAGCTGCAGCGCCCCGATCAGATGCGTCCTACTTTTAATGTCCGGTCCCTGCCTATCGAGGTCGTGGGATGGGACACAATTAAAATCACCTAGAATATATAAGTCATCAGCAGGGTGAGACCTAAGTTCCTGCTCTAAGATATCATTGAAGTTTTGAAAGAACAGTGTCCGTTCCTTCGCAACGGTGGGAGCGTACACTGAAGCGATCAACACTTTTCGTTGGAACTGGGTTTGGCAAATAACTATGGCGATACGCCCATCATTATCACTGTAAGAGTGCTCTATTGTAAATCCTAGGTTACTATGTACTAAAATAGCAACACCTTTAGCCCTACCTACTGATTCAAGGCTGGAGTGGATTAGTCCGGACCAGTTAGTAAAATAACTAGCTAGTTCCTGGTTAGATTGTAAGTGGAGTTCTTGCATGCATATTATGGAGTGGTGTGCTGAATGCTCTAGGAAAGTATTCCACTGGGCCTTGAATTTTATCCCTCTTAAATTCAGGGATAAAAATTCCAAGCGTCTATCCATAATCGCTAAACCTAGCTCGCAGTCCTTGGACGTTACCTAAGTCGATGCCAAAAGATCCGTCAAAAAGGAAGGGTCCCCTTATTCGGGCGGCTCTTCCATGCCCTCAACCCCCGGAGCCACTGGAGGGTATTGGGTGACGGCAAGGAGGAGTTGTTGGAGAGGCGCCTCCAGAGATCTGGACCGACTCTTCGGCGGAGAGATTGGCGTGGAGTCACGTGTGGTCCTCTTCGCTGTCTTGGAGGACCGTGACCTGGCTTTCCTTGGCGATGGTGGGGGTGATGCCGGATACGGGCTAGTGGCGACGTCGGCCACAGTGGTCTCAGTTGTCGTCGTGGCTGCCGGACGAGCTACGGCTGGTGTTGGTTCGGGCTTAATGGCGGCGGCGGCGTCTGAACGTGTGGACACCGTGTGACCCGCCTCTCTGCACCTGGTACAGTAAGGCGGAGCACGTGGCTGGTCTCGGTAGACGACCTGGAAGGAGTAAAGCCGGCCGTCCACCACCTCCCGAATTCTGTTTGGAATGGGCTCCCTGAGCAGCACCTTCAGGCTGCGTTGGCCAGACAAAAAAGGCAGGCCAGGGAGACAGCCATATTTGAGCGGGCGAAGAATCTTCCCCGTACTTGGTCAGGATAGACTCGGGTATTACATTCGAGGTCGCTAGCGGGAGAGCTGGAACCTTTACCCAGGTTACCGGGCTAGAGCCACGAAGGGGGCATCCAACCCCCTTCACCACTAGGTTCCTCGTGGAGAGGTATTCGGCGTCTTGGGGCGTGCTACACAGCACCTCAGTGGCCCCGCCAGATCCGGACAGGACTGCCCGAACCCTTGAACTGAGTCCGGCGTCGATCAGTGCCTGTCTGACCTCCACGTCGGTAATGGTTCCCTCCGTGTACAGGAAGAGGGAGCAATTTCTCTCGAATGAGATGCCCCTCCTCTGCTCTTGATCCGCCTCCAGACCCTGGAGAAATGTCCGGAAAGTGGGAACTCCCGGAAGGTCTTCAGGTTGCTGGTGCGTCCTGGGAAATCCGGGCGACATCAGCAAAAGATGCAGCTGTCGAAGTCGACGGTTGCTGGTCCATCATGAAAAGCAAAAGTAGTTAAGGCAAAATACAAACAGGTTGGTTGAAAGAGAGAAACTTACCAGAGGTTTGGAAAACACTGGGCTACTGACACAGTGCGTCGTCACCCACAATCACTAAACACCTTTCACTGCCTAAAATCTTTGTTTTTGGCTTCTATACAACTTTATTAATCATTTACATTACAACTTTTTACAAAAGAAAGATGTTCAAAATAAAAATTTCTTGTTTGATTGCAGTTTTCGGTTTTTGGTCCCCTTCTTTACATAGTTCCTGATAGTGTGTATAGTTTCAATGCCATACGAGCGTCTTCAACAGAATCATGGGTAAATGGTTGTATGGTGATTTTGAAAAAATACCAGGCGAGGAATTTCAAAGAAATGTTTCTCTGACGAGGAAGATGTAACAACTCAACTGTGTCGATTACTTGCTTCTTGGGAACGTATGTTAATGACCTGAAGTCGTCCTTTAACCCATGACCAACAAAGCAGACCCCAGCATCTTCCAGGTACCGCAGTTTTTGGTACGTTGACTTCAAGGTGGTTAAATGGTTGGTAGAAACTGAAGCGATCAAATCGTCTGGTTTAATGCCAGAGTATTCTGTCAAGTAATCGATCACTTGCTCTTACATTGAAATGTAGTCATCTAAAAAAGGTTCTCCGCGCAGTGGACCGTACCTCAGTTTTCATATGATTGCTGTACCTTTGATACTTTATTACTTGTACTATGTAAGATATCAGTGGCCAAGCGGTTAGCCTGCTGGACTGAGGGACCTCAATCAGGGTTGGCTCAGTGTGATCCTCGCCTCATCATTCAGTCATGTGGGCTACCCAGAGCACTCCAGTTTCCTCCTACATCCTGATACAAGTGATCCGTGCCAAAGCAAGGTGTGATGGCTTCAACGTAAACCTGGTCCCATCGCTTTTGAGTTCAGCTTCCTCCTGGTTTAGAGAAACAAATTCAGCATCTAGTGCCACAATGTCACCAGCCTTGGGCCGGTCATCTGCTGTTAGAGGTTTAAAAGACAGTTTTTTCGTCTTTTGGGGTTTATGAGCCCCGTGTGGACGAAGTGATCGGGTTCTGTACTTTCAAGTTATAATACGAAATCAGTATATAATGCACGGCAGTTTCCATTCCAAATTAAACTGTAATGCCTCCACCATTTCTATAGGTGTCATGGAGAAGTCGTTGAAGAGGTACCATTGTGTACATGTGACATTTTCTTTACGTTGGTGATATACCTGTTTTAGCACCTTTGATATGGGATACAGTTCCGCGGACCTTTATCCGGGCCACGGGACTGGCCCCTCTTACAGTATAGTTTATTCCGTTAATGGAGAGGCTTTTGGTCGAGATTAATCCAGCATCTCGATGGCCCCTCCACAGCTGGAAATGACTGCACAGACTTTCTCGCTGAGTCTGGCATCGAGCGACGCTTTCCCGACTTCCAGGCAACTTACCGCTTTGTTGGCCGGGAGGAAGAGCAAGCTGCTCTTCTCGGAATTTAGATTCCGAGGGTTGGACGGATCCAGGTCCGACTCCCTCAGGAAATCTCTGAAGGACCGACCGTCTGTGTTCCTCCGTTGCCCTCAGTCCTTCAGAATATTATTGCTAGCCCCTACCTTCCTTTGTCTAGCCGTTCTTGCACAGCTGGAACCTGCTGAGGAGGCTGATGGCTGAGGCTCCATCGTTTTTTTAAATATTTATTAAGTTCGAAAAAATACAAACAACTGTAAAGGAAACTAAGTGGAGATAGGAACAAACAGAATAAGGACAGAAGTATTTAAATAACTTACAGTTGGCAGGTAAACTAAAGCTCACTGAGAAAAGGGGGAAAATAAGCTAAGTGTTCACATGATTGCTAAACCTGGCTCATCGTCCTGGGGCATCAGAGTTGTATCCTAAAGATCCGTCCAGAATGAAAGTGCCACCTTTTCGGGTGGGCACTTCCATGCCATCAACCCCCTGAGTCATTGTGACAGATAGAGGGGGGGCTGTGACTGATTCTAAAAAGTGTCTGGAGGGGCCTCCAGCGAGAGGGCCCGGCTGTCTTCCGGTATTTCCCTTTTTGGTGGTGTGGGTGGGTTAGATTCAGGGCTGGTCCGCTTGGGGCCTCGTCTCCTTGATTTTTGGCTATTTGGGGGGTGAGAAGTTCACGCCTTTGTCTGTTCCAGGGGCCTGGACACCTTCCTCTGGATCCTTAACTTCCACGGGTTGTGGTGTTACAAGAGACTTCTCTTTGTTAGAAAAATCTGTTGAGAACACAGCAATCAAAAATTGTTAATAAATAATGTATTTATTATTAGTTTTAAACAAAATGTTTAGGGCAAAATAGAAGTGTAGTATTAAATGATAACAAAAACTATTGTACATTTGAAGATGGTGGTGGTTTTGTTTTTTCATTGTCATGCTGAATACTGTATCCTCTCCCACTGAATTGTAGATAAGCTTTAATCTGTCTTATCTCTGTGTCTGTATTATACTAAAGTCAGTTCATTGGAAGCATCATAGCCAATGGACCTATCTATCGTATGTCTAAATGATTGCAAACTGGTGTACCTTTGACTCTCTGATTGTATGATTTGACAAATATTTGATGCTTGAAAAGAGAATATTATCCTCAGCTACCATGAAATTGGTAATTCAAATAATATAGAGTAAATGAACCATGTATGGTTGTGTGGATATATATGCCTGAAAAGAGCCTGGCTTTTTCAAAATTTGTCATATTTACTGTGCTGGATTTTTGAGATAACTGTGTGGTACTGGGTAGTTGAGTATGGCAGCATTGTTGTGCATCATTACAGAACAACATCCACCTGATTATAGTAAGTCTCACTTTCATCTTTTCTGATCCATGAAGGTGGTCATCAGAGGGGTATATTTGCTGATGGCAATTCTGTTTAGGCAGCAGTCCCACAACTATTTACATTAACAACCATGTGGCTCCCTATCACCCCCCGCTTGCCAGCCGCAGCAATGACCCAGGCTTGCGTCAGGCCACTGATTGCTGTTGCGGATGGGGGCTGGCAGTGGAACTGTTGCCACTGGGGCTTTCTGCTTGAAATAACATTGGACCTGCCACACGAGAACTTGTGGAGACAGCGACGGATGCAGACCAGTTCGGCTTCACTCCACAGATAGGCTGGGTACAACAACCATAACTGATTTTTATTTACAGAATTCAAAACCTTATTTACCAGCAGCAGAAGTGCACTGTCTCAAGCCACCTTGAAGAAATATAAATTAATATTTTAGGAACAGAAAATTGGATTCTCTGTTCTGTTTTAGAGAACCGAAGCTACTTCACATCAGGAAATGTTTTAAAAAGAGGCTTTAGTCTCATGTTTACCTGTAAATTATTGTTGTATTGGTTTCTAATGTATAAATTTTAAGGTGATATATGTATTGTTTTTGAAGACATTTTAGAATTTGTTGTCCAAGTTCTTCTGAAATTTTGAAGAGTTGCATTTGGTTTTTTGATTGGTGAAAGATTGTGTAGATTTTATCCATGAATATTTTGAAGTGATCCACTTGTTTTATATCATTGACAGAATCGTCCAGAACAAGTTACAAACAATTATTTAAACAATGCCAAATGACAATGTTAGGAAAATCATTTTTGAGTCTAATGCCTACCCCAGAATTGTGGCCAAGCATTACACTTGCCCCATCTGAACAGAAAGCAATCAAATCCACCATCGTGCAAACTCTTTAACAAAGATGCGTGTATTGTTTCTGCTCCCTGTCCTTCCAATTTCACCAAATCAAAGAAAATTTTTGGTGATAGATCACGATCTTCAAAACAATTATAACCACAGGCTTACTAGATATGGTTGAAGCTTCCTCCACGATGAGACAAAGTTTTAAATTTTGTTCAATAATTTTGGTAAATATTTAATTTTTTTATCTCCTTTGCAATGTGATCAACTATTTTCACGGCAGTTTTGCGAGAATGAAGTCCAACACCCATGTCAACTCCATTTTTTATTTGAAGCTCAATCTCATCTTCAGCATCAGAAAATGGCCTGCTGCCTTTTGTTAAACTGGAGACTATTGAAAACTCTGCATGTAGAGTCAAAATGTTTCTGGTTCGTTTTATCAATGCATTTTGTAATTGCATCATCTGCACGATCCTGTAGTTGCTTTACACAAACACTATGTGCCTTTGATGAAAAATGCTCTTTCATTTTTTCCTGAGAGATGCTTGGTCGATGGTTTTATCCTTCCCTGAGGCTTCAGCACTGCAGCTTCCCCATTCAATTGACACGTGAATTCCCTTCGTGTTTAAGGAATCAAATTTGGCACAGTGATCACAACCAAGTTTCTTGCTACGAACAATCAATCCATCATATTTTTTTGGGAACTCCTCATATTGCTTCATACTCCAGCAGTCTGGAAGAGATAATGCGGCATCTGCCTCATCTGCAGGTGGCACAGTATCAGAAGCAGAAGTTTCATCAGTATCATTCATCAAAGATGGCTGTGTTACTGTTACGTCCTCACTGGCCTCTTCCTTTGAACTTTCAGTTCTTGGGATTTTTCGCATCAACTCTAGTATATTTTGTTGCCGCTTCATTTTAAGGGCTGAAATGTAAAAAATTGCTTCACTAGGTACTACGATTGCTACGATATTTTCACTGCCCAATGTAAAATAGTGTTTTCCTTCAATGGTAATTACGAGAATAATTTTCATAATCAGAAAACATCTACAACCATATCTAACAAATATTATTTAGCTACCTCCACTATTCCTACTACAATGATACTGAAGACTAATTTTGAATGTTTACAGACAAAGAAAAAGAAAGAAAGATTTTTTTAATGTATTAAGAATTTTACTTCACATCGCCTAGTTTTCTGTAACATGAACGGTCCCTGTGTATGTTAGAACTACAGGGTTTTAGCCAAAACTACTTTGGAACGAAATATGGATTGAACATTAAATTTAAGGCTGACATTGAATTACTAAATTTTTAAAATTTTATACGTATATTTTAAACATTATTAATAAAATTCTAACTTAAAAATAAGACAAATATTATTCAGAGTATAGATTTTGCAGTGATGTCTCCCCGCGGAAAATGGCGCCATGTTTAGGTTAAAGGTCGTGTAGTTGGATGGCAGAAGAACTGGAGACGGACTGCGAGTCTCCTTCTAAACTCTCAGGTTTGTCTCTCCTTACGAGTACATTATCTCGCTGGCTTGTGAAATTAACCGGAGGAGTAATTGATGGAGGAGTTAGCCGACGGTGATGTGATGTAGGAGGTGGGTGGTGAAGGTGGCGGCCGGCCGGGCAGACGACGGCGGCTACAATGGCGGGCGGACTGGGTCCCTGACCGGTTTTGGTTTCGTTGTCGATGTTAGTCTCTCATCACCAGTGATGATGATGATATTACTGTAAAGTGTGGGGCGGTTTCCTATTTTACCGTCGTAAAATAAAATACTTGTTTAAATTTCACTTAAAACTCGGTTTTCCTATTTTATCTAAAACGCCTCGTGGTCGTCCACGAGCTCCAGCAGCAGATTGTTCCGTACTTTGCTTAATAACCGACAAATTACTGATGGAGATTACCGATTACACAGACTGATTGGGTATAGATACGGGTGCTGATGGTAATGCAGCGATATCTTGGCTTGGAGGACGGGGATTATTACGGAATCCAGAGGACGACGGCCATCGAGAATGAATTCCTGTGTTGAAGTAATTGACGCGTCGTTTGTCCCTGTGGCGATTTTACTGCGATTATCTGTCGGTGTTCGTCGGCGATGGGATATTTCACTTCTACATACAGTGAGTTGTTTGTTATATTTAAAAAATATTTATTACTTTACGACGGTAAAACAGGAAACCGCCGAGAGCCGGTTGGACTCGGAGTTGAGAAATACAATACTTTTAGAAGATGGTGGAGTTCTGTTGTTGTAGGTGATACACCGACTGTTTGTGGGTGGTGAGAGGTAAGAATACTGTACTGACTACGGCCTAATGAGCCCGTGTATTACCGTGTACTGTAATTATCAGATTACATCTGGCAAATGGAAAAAATGTCTTAATGGATCAGGATAAAAATTACTTACTTCTGCCTTCAGCCTTAAGGCCTCCTACCCCCTACCTACCTACCCTCCTACCTACCTACCTATCTACCTACCTGCCTACCTGCCCATCCTACCTACCCTCCTACCTACCTGCCTACCTTCCTACTTACCTACCTACTACCTACCTACCCTCCTACCCACCTACCCTCCTACCTATCTACCTACCTACCTACCCGCCCTGCCTGCATAGAACATTGTTTGTTGTTTTTTAAATAATTAAATTCTAACAAACTAAACCCTACTTTTAACAGTTTAACAGAACCATAATTTTCAGACCTGAAATCACCATTAATATTTTATATATATATTTTATAATTTATGAATACATCAGGGTGTATATTGTTTGTATCCTCATATATAGTTATATGTGAACTACTGGCAAAAAGGTTTGAAGCAAACACAAATGTGGGAACAATTATCTACAGAAGAATATCACCATTTTATTCATTTCTCACCATAATAGTGAATGTAAGATTCAGTAGATGGATGCAAAAGAAATAAAATAATAAACTTGTGACTTAAACCTTTGCTTCATCAAAGTAACTCCCTCTGCCTTTTGCTCGAATAACAACTTTGGCAAATTTTGGGAGTCCATGAAGTAACTTTGGCAAATATTATGATGAAAAGTCCACTGGTGATGACCATCTCAGAAAAAATTGCAAAAATTATGGCCAGCAGGTAATTAGAAAATACGCAAATCCTGAAAGTTTGAGTTCTCTCTCATTTTTAGCCACAGAGATATGGAGACTTTAATATGGCACTTATTTGTGAAAATAAATTTTTTCTCTTTTAATGCATTTTTAAGACCCTGCTGTCAACACTTTTGGTAGCCTAGAGCAGGGGTGGGCAAACTACAGCCCTCCAGGTCTATTTGTGCAGCCTGCAAACGTTCTTGCACGCGATGTCAATTGTGCGGTTCCAGACATTCTCGCACAGAATAACACTTAACGAGACTACAATGAGATTTCGCAGCCATGTTTAAACAGAAAGAGATGATAGCGATGGATGTAGTATTATGTCAAAGTCTTTTAATATATATATTAGCATATATTTCAAATTTTGTTATCCCAACAACGAATGCTACAAAAACCCCGGAAAAATGAAGATGAATGCCGTACGTTTAACAAGGAATGGATGTACAAATATTTATTTACAAATATTAGAAGTGAAGCAGTGTGCCTAATATGGCATTAAGTGTTGCTGTTTTTAAGGAGTATAATTTGAAGAGACATTTTCAGACTAAGCACAGAAACTTTGGAAGTAATTTATCAGAAAGTGAACTACAGTGAATAGCCGATGACATGTTGAGAAGTTTAAAACAACAACAAACGTTTTTGTAAAACAAACAACCATACAAGAGGCTGCCACAAAGGCCAGTTTTGTCCTTGCTTATAAAATTGCCAAACATAACAAAGCATTTTCTGAAGCAGAATTTTTAAAGGATTGTATGCTTGATGCTGTTGATATTGCATGCCCAGAAGTCAGAGCAAAAATTGAAGCTACATATTTGTCAAGGAGAACTGTAGTTCGTCGTATTGATGTCATTTCATAGAATCTGTTAGAACAACTACTTGAGGCTGACAAGTCATTCGAGTGGTACTCACTGGCACTAGATGAGAGCACTGACATACAAGACACAGCACAACTGCTTGTGTTTATTAGAGGAATTGATGATAATTTTGCAATTACTAAAGAGTTGCTGTCAGTTGAACCATTGAAGGACGCCACAACTGGCCAAGATTTGTATGGATCTGGTTTACCTTGGAAGAAGTTGGCAATCATTACAACAGTTGGTGCACCTGCATTAACAGGAAAACATGTTGGCCTCATAAAGCTGCTTAATGACAAAGTGGAAGGTGAGCATCCACTTCACACTGTGTTATCATTCCTTTGCATTATTCACCAGGAAAGTCTGTGTAAACCTGTCCTGATAATTGTATTTTTGTGTAAAAATAACTTTTATTAAATTTAGTTTTTTTGTCGAATGCAGCCCGCTAGAGACCTTATGGATGTTCCATGTGGCCCTTAGGGAGAAAAGTTTGCCTACCCTTGGGCTAGAGCCATGAAACTTGCCAGGCCTGTGCAGCAAGGGTTGGGTAATAGTAAAATGCATTTATATTGTGAATTTCTTCCTTTCAGTACTCTCCTTGGATAAAAGTAAAATGAGATAAAAAAACTTTCCGCAGTGATTTTTTTGGCAATTTTAGAATGCCACAGCTAATGGAGAACATTATGTAAAGGCTAAACAGATATATTTTTTGTCATGCTGTCATACCAGCTATTTAGGAGATGAAAGAAGATAGACCTAGGTCTCCTTGTTCATCACATTCCTGGGCCCTGCAATAGCACCAACGAAAAAAATGTGAAAAATGAACCAACTTTATAGCAGTGAAGCACAGTGTAGAGAATGAGTAAAAATTATCATTCTTTGCACATATGTAGGTTTATGCAAACTTATTAAACAGAAGTTCAAAAGGTGTTTACTCTACTGCTTCATACCTAAAAGAATTTTCAAAGTGTGCCCATTTTCTGCATCGAGTGCAAACTGTGTACTTCACAATATCCCTTTGAAGAAATATGTAGCAGTTGTATATTTACACTAACATGAAACTATTTATGCATTAACTTTTCATTTTCTCAAGGAAAGCAGAGTCAGAATGTTTTTAGAGTCGTGATCAGCAAGTAGTATTGTTGCCCTCCATGTCCAGTAGCCTGAGGTGCATCCATACAGCACAGCACATGTTTGAATGGCACCCAACATAAATCCTGTCTTGCTGGCCATTTTAAAGGATGATTCTTCATAAAATTGACCAACACATCATGGTTATCATCTGATTTCTCCACTATGTTACCCACAACCCAGTCATCATATATGCATGCAACATATTTTCCTGGCAAATAATTATCTTGGTCGTCATCTTCTTAAATATTGAGAGGGAAGAAGGGTTAAAATTTTTATTTTTTTTCATTTGTTGTACTTCTATTAACTTTTATTTTCAGTTCATATATGAACTCATCCAGATCAGGGCATTTGTTACAAGATGCTGTCTGTGAAGTCAGCGCAGCTTCATTCACTCCCAGTATTTTTTATACCTTTTCTTGAGCTATGTCTGTGATGTGTTTGAGTTTTCTTTTTGCATATCCAGACTTATTTGAGCTGCTCACAGGTTTGATGGGAGAGCAACCAAGGGATGTAAAACTTCTTGTATCGAGATCTTCTTTCACACTTCAAGAGGTTCATATTCACCAGCAACATGAAGCTCAACTTGTTCTATTTCTTCTTCAATAAGTCTTTTCCCTTACATTAGAGCAAGCTTTTGTCCAGCTTTAAATTTACTTTACTGCTGCCTTTTCATCAATAATTGAAAATCTTTTACAAATTGGTACAGATCCCATCTATAGAAGAAAATGAGAATGTAGCATAAGTAATTTTTATTGTGGTACAGATGTACACTTATGAGTCGTGCAAAATAGTAGAAAACATGAAATTAATATCTAGTATCTGGTGGAGGACTAGTTCATGTGGCATGTATGTGATGAGAGTTTGTGATAACTTGGTCTAAATTTTTAAGTTCAGTTAATTTTTTAAGATTTGCCACAGAAATAGATCTTGTTTTTTAGTTGGAGATCAAGGTACTTTATCAGATCCATGCCAGGTCCCCTGGGTACTCAAGGAAGAACCTATAGCCCCTTTTGTTTCTTCCATAGGGTGGTAGTTTTTGGTGTACAGCAAGTGGCACAAATTTCTTGCAGAAATTGTCTTCAGATGCAAAATCCCTTGTTGAAAAGTGGCTGAAGATAATTATTGAAAATGGATGTATATGCAACAGAATTCAGATTTCCCTCATGAAATGCCAAGTCAGTGTTTCCAGCATCTCATATCTCTGGTCACAAACCAACTGTGTTGAACTGTGGGCAAGGAGGCTTCCTGAAATGCTTCGTGGGGCTTGAAATGTATATTTATCCATTTGATATGAATTGGTGAAACAGTCTCATCAGAGAACAGAATAGACACCCAAAATCCATAGGTTCATGTATCAGTTTTTGGACCCATGCAAACCTGTGCTTTACATTGGCTTTCATATGCAGAGGTTTTCACAAAGCCCTGCGTCCACTGTAGTCCATGATGTAGCTTATATAACTTCTAAAGTTTACTAAAAAATGTATTAAGATGAAGTTAAATAATAGTAAATATGGGACTGTGGCATTCACCCCAACATATGCACATACAAACATCAAGCAGTCTTTGCAAGGATCAGTTCACATGGCAATTTAGATAAATCAGTTAAGATGTCATGAATGTATTTATTTTTTTTTAGTAATTGCTGACTGAAAATGAAGGGTATAAAGAACTGGTATATTTGACGTCTCTTGCTTGACAGTTGGTTTGGGCAGTCACCTGAATTATCATGGTTACACCATAATGATGATAATGTGAAATGTCTCTTGTACACATTTCTAGAATTTTGAGCTCTGTTTGGATTGTTCCAATTTGGCATCCTGCTCTTTTTTGTTTGTTTCTTGTATGATTGTTTTAGGTACAAATCTGTGCTTATTTTCCCAAGATTGGAAGAATTTGTCATTGTTTTTTAGGTTTGTCATGGTAATAATGTTGTCAGAAAGGTTTGCCATTTTCATAATTATTTTTTAATTCATATTTTTTTAAAGACCATTATAGAGTGTCTGAAGTGCTTGACTACAGGCAATCTTCCTTCTGGAAGCAAAACAGGAGCAGCTTCACTCACAATCCCAACATAAGGTAAACAGACTTGAGATCACCAGGAAATAAATAAAGCTAAAATCACTGAGAAACACTAGTATTCACTCGAGGGGAAATGATGTCCAATGTGAGAAATGCATTCACGTTTACTTTGTTTGTTTCCTCAATGAAAAACTGAATTTCAACAGACAGACAGACAGACAGAGACCAAAATGTTTCTACATGTTTAATCTTAAACCACTTCGAAAAACCAAAAGAAATAGATGTGTCTTATATATAATGAAAATTAATATTTAATCTTCAGGTATATAAAATGAAATAATAATTAATCATATACTCTGATATAAGGTGGTTGGCTTAGAAACTCATAAACTGGTACATCTGTTTGATTTACTAACTGTTCCTTTTTGTTAATTTTATGTTTTGCTTGATGCTCACTACCCAATTCTACTCGTGCAGGGGAAAAAATGAATCAGTTAGGGATGTAACTATGTCAGTTTATGCTTTCTGGTATTAGATTTCATAGGTGGCCAATCTGAGAGAGGTGAAAGGTCAGATGAGGCTGCAATTTCCGGATATATCTGGGCAGCAGTGTGTTGTCCAGCGCTCAGTTGTAGCAAAATCGAAAGTAAGTTTCACTTGTTAATTCTATCACTGCTCTCTTTAAAACAGAATTTTACTCACTTTTTATGCAAATTAAAATAATTTAATCCTTTCACATTTAAGTCAGCTAAAACCAGCCATGCACTGATTTATTCAATGATCACTTCCATCTACACAAACGATAGTACATGTAGAAGGATGCTTGTCTGCATATTGCTTCATCACTATTTGTTTTTTATTTTCCTGCAAAAGTGATTTTACTAGTGAAGCTACCTACCACTGTGAACCATGTGATTACTGAGTTTGATTATTTGCATGATACACGATGGAATCTAACAGTGAATCTTTTCCTTCTGGTGATGTGGAGATCTTGAGTGGTCATACCTTGGATCTCAATTTAACTGCTCAGACAGTGATGGATAGGCATTGGATGTTGATAGTGAGAATGGTGTTGTTGAGTGGAGTTTGAGCCATATGCAGCAGGATAATGTACCAATACATCTGCAGTCTGTTGGCCTAAAGATCTATTTCCTTGATGACATGAGGCCAGTCAATTTATTTGAACTGATACCAGATTTCTTCTATAACATAGCTGAAGAGTCTAACTGCTACACCACACAGTCTTGGAGGAAGACAGGCTGAATTGACAACACTTGGACAGACGGACAACAAGAAGGAGGTGAAAACCTTTGTAGTGGTAAACATAACTATAATTCTCTACCATCAGTTGAGTATCAGAGTAAGGTCAACAGACTTGGTGTCAAAAGTAATGACAGTGAGGAGATTCTAGAAAACCAATCAATATTGTTTAGTCTGTCTTTTTTTTACTTTCTGCACTATAAATACCAATTTTCTTTTCATTTTTGGATTACTGAACTGTGCTAAGTCATTAGTGCTAGGTTCAGCCATTCCGTGACTTTTTAAATGTTTTTAAATAATTTTAATCAGAAAGGTTCATTTTGTGCATCTATCTTGGAAATTGTCTACACGTTTTGCCTATTAGACATTGCATTTTTTGAATGGAAAAGGTTAATGCTGCATCCTCATACATCCATCTTTCTATTCTTAATAAGCAGTAGTTTTCACTTCTTTATTTTGATTTATTAAATAAGTAATTTTTTTTCCGGTTTATTCTAATAGACAGCAGTAATAGTGGTTAGTATGGATGATTCAGACAGCCAGTGACCTTCCCCACAGGTGCAAATTTTCTGATTTTTCCAGAATGCTTCATTCCTGATTATATCCTCAAATTGCACCATAACAACAGCCTTTCTGATTTTGTTTGAGAATGTATTTGTTTGTTTATCTGTTTTGTATTGAATTGATTGTGTAAAATTTATTGAGAAATCTGGGAAACAACAAATTGTGGTTTTCTTTATGTATGCAATATAATAACCATAACTATTGTTGTTGTACTCTGACAATGTAAACAGCCATGGGGAAGGAACAGTGATGTGGTTTTCTGATTGCAAGTACCGTGCCACATGGAATCTGGAACTTCTGACATCGGGAAATGGCTACCAGAGCTCTTCATTTTTAGATGTGGAAGGAAAACCCACACGATTGTTTAATGAGGAAGAAGAGTGTAAAGAAACCGTGCCTCGGTGGTTTACCAAACTGAGCCATTCCAACAGGAAGCAAACTTGGTCCCTTGACCTTTCTTGAGTAACCATTCAGTGTTTTAACCACTGGACTACTGTGCTGCCCATAACCACAGTAATAAAGGGCTCTGTTTTTGTTTTGTAACTTAAAACTAAAATTTCTAAGAGGATTGGATTTCATTCTACAACGTGGTGGAGTAGATCATCTATGCATAGTTACCACTAACAAGCCTTATTATTCCAGCAACTAATGGGGCCTGGCACTTCTGTCTTTAGCAGGTGGTGGAAAGTCCCTACTACTAGAAGTCCTGTTTAGCTGTGGGGTGGAGCCGGAGCTCAGTTGAGGGGTTACCAACACTGGTGGAGTGAGAGGAAATATTGGCATGGTAGGTCTCCAGCATGGATCTAACTGATGTCTGCCACAGCAGGCAGTGTGCTAACCACCTGACCATCTGCTGCTGCCCAAAAAGTGAGCTTTTTATTTTTAGCATAGCAAACAAAAACATACCTACTAATTGTGAAACTAAATTCTAGTTGCTCTACAATGCTAGGAATGGTAATCTCCTATTGAAATTTAATTAAATCACAGCAAACCTAAAAAAAAACATTTTAAAAAATTAATTTAAATAAATATTATTTTTAAATGTTAGGAGTTGTATTAAAATTTTAAATATGTGTTAAATTTTAAATCTAAAATATTTATTTCATTTACGTAAACTTTGCTATTAGTGGCGGCAGTAATCATGTGCTTGTTGCTTGGTTAGGATCCCTCCAAATTATGGCTGATTATCAATTAATTGGCCAATAGTAAAATTTGTAGTAGAAGTTTTGGGCTGCTCTTAATTGGAAGCCAAAAATGTAATCGTAACAATAAAAATGTATTTGCTAATGGAAATTAGAGTTAAAAAACACCTTGAATAATTGCTCAGTTCATGTAAACATTGAGACGTTAATGAAGGAAAGAAAGAAAAAACAAATGATACATAAACTTTGAAAAATATTTTTAAAAATAATTGAAATCCAAGAAAGATGTTCATTGTAAGGACTGCCTTATTATCATTAGAATATTCTCTTGGAATATTTGAATATATATATATATGAGGTCTGTCCAAAAAGAAACCAAACTTAAAACCGTGCCAGCCAGCTGCCGCAGCATACTAGTGACTGCAGTCCTGTGTATTGGTGACCTTGACATTCAGTTAAATAATAGTTACATCACACCACGTCAATTAGTCATCGATCTACATGCGCTTGAGTGAACGTATGTTCGGTGAACTTGACGATTTGTTGCAAGTTGAACAATGTAAGATCTTGAAGAGCAATATGTTTGTGTGAAATTCTGTTTCAAATTGGGAAAAACTTTTACAGAGACTTTTCTAATGTTGTAACAGGCCTATGGTGAGGATTGTTTGAGCCGTACGCAATGTGACAAGTGGTACCAGCATTTCAAACAGGGAAGAACGTCCACCGAATATGATCAAAATCTGGACAACCTTCCACGACAACATATGACGATCAAATTGACAAAGTGCGTGCTGTGATCCATGGAAATCGTCGCCTGACTGTCTGTGAAGTTTCCGAAGAAGTAGGCATCTGTAAAATTTGTGCCACGTGATTCTAAAAGAAAAATTGAACATGCATCGCGTAGCCGCAAAATTTGTTCTGTTTCTGCTGTCAGATGAACAAAAAGAGAACCGAGTCACACAGTCAGGAGCTCTTTGTTCTTTCGAATGCTGATAAAAGTTTTCTGAACAGTGTCATAACAGGTAATGAAACGTGGATGTACGACTACAATGTTGAAACAAAAAGGCAGTCGTTGCAGTGGGTTGGATCATCGCTACCGCGACGAAAAATAGCAGGTCAGAGTCACTCAAATGTGAAGGTGATGTTGATCGTCATTTTGGATTAGAAGGGCGTTGTTCATGAGTTTGTTCCACGTGGTCAGACAATCAGTAGACAGTTTTACTTGGATGTCCTGAGGCATGGAAAAACAAAACCTGGATGCTGCACCATGACAATGCACCTTCTCACACGTCACTCCTTATCCATGACTTTTCCCAGTTGAAATTCACCCTGAAAGGTCACTGATTTCAGTCGATAGAAGAGATCGAAGAAAATTTGCTACGAGAACTGTGCACTATCCCTGAAAATGCATTCCAGGATGTGTTCCAAAACTGGAAAAAATGTTGGGAGCAGTGTATCAACAGTGGAGGGAACTATTTTGAAGACGACCAGAAGGCTGATTAAATTGTAAGTAAAGCAATAAATTTGTTTTTTAAAAAGTTCGGTTTCTTTTTGGACAGACCTCGTATATACAGAGTGATCAAAGAATAACTATGTAGTGGAAAATTTATTATGTTTTGTTTCAATACATGAACTCCTACAATAAAGTATTACAATAAACCGTGTTACAATAAATGCTGAAAATGAGCTTCACTCGCGTTTAAAACATTTTTCCACATGTTTTTTCATATTCTTAAAAACGTTTTGCAATTCTTCAGATGTTATTCCTCTAATGAAATTGATGATTTTTTGCTTCAGGTCATCGATGAAATGGAGATTATTTTCAAAGACCTTTGCTTTCACTGCTCCCCACAGTAAAGGTTGGGGGCATGTGGTCAGGAGAGCGTGCAGGCCAAATTCCTTTTGATATCAGCTGATCACCGAACACTTCTTCCAGCAGTTTCATCATTTGAGCAGATGTGAGAGCTGTGGCTCTGTCCTGCTTGAAGTAGGCATCTTTGATTTCTTCTTCGTCTAATTCACCAATAGAAGGATATATTATGTCATTACAATAACACTCTGAATTGTTGGGATTTTCAAAAAATATAGGCCCAATAATGCATTTTCTGGATATAGTTACTCAAACAGTTCATGGGGGTTAGAAGTAGACCAAATTATGGTATTCTGGTTATTAACATATCCAGAGATGAATTCAGCATTCATCAGATAAAAATTGTTTTATTCAATATGTCGTTGCTGTTTATATCAATACAATTCTTAAACCAGTTGCAATATTCATCTCGCTTACCATGGTCTGCAGTTTTCAATTTGTGCACAATGTTCACATTGAACAGTTAAATATTTTACTCCTTTAAAGCATTATGGGCGCGCTCCATATGAATATCCACTTGTTGAGAAAGTCGATGCAGTGATTTTGAAAGGCTCTGAAGCGTGCGTCTGAAATTTTTTACAGCTTCTCATCCAACACTGTTGGCCTACCTGATAATCCTCAACTGAACCAGTATCTTCAAATTTGCTAATCAGTGCCCTTACAGTGTTTCTGTTTAGAAGCTTTGCATTAGGAAATTCTTGTAAGAACTCATTTTGAACTCTTGTGGATGTATTTACTGTTATTTGCGTACACTTTCTTCATGAGAAAGATTCGTTTGGCTTTTGAAAGAACCATTACACAAAAATCATGTTTCACTTTTGCAAATTGTGTTCATTTGGGAACTACATCACAAAACAACAAAGCACAAGGAGAGGAATCAAAAATGATTACATATATACTCCACTGCATAGTTACCTTCTGATCACCCTGTATATATAAAACTTAGGGTGATTATGGAATATGTGCATGTTTCACACATTTATATGTAGGAAACCAGTAAATTAATCAGTTTAAAGTCTGATCTTCATGACATAGAGAGCCTTACCACTGTTTTTTGTCTAATTATGTATGCTTAGTATATTATCTGAGTTGACTGATCAGGAACTGGTAATTCAAGAAATTGTCATTTAAAATGTTAACAAACTCAGTGGTCAAGTTGTTCTGCTGTTATAAAGAAAGAGATTGATAAATATCTTAACTTGCACAAATATTAAGTTATACCTTTGACAGATTCATAATTGTTTCAATTTTTAGTCTGTTCGTAGACCAGTATTACTTTCACAACTTGGGATTTCACATGGTTGTGTGTTTTAGATTTAGAAATTGCTGTTGATTAGTTTAACAAAAATCTTTAAGCTTTTGATTTTAAGTACTAAATTTCTATTATATTTTTGAAAGCCTTTAGAAGTTTCATATGTTGAATCTATGCTTGTAGAACATTGTTGCTTTTAATATTTTGGCTTTTAAATTCACCTATCTATGCATTAATTGGGATTTGGATATACCTGTATTGATTAGGTAAAACTTTTGGAGATTTTCAGTTTCCACCATGGAATCAATCCTTTCTTTTCTTTTCTTTTAATAACTTAAGTCTCATTAATGTGTTGCAGTTTGAATTGTGTTTTTAGACTAGTATTACATTTTTTAAATTTTATTTTTACCTAGTTATGTGCAGGGTTGTCAATCCTGGGTTGAGGAGAGGGACCCACTAATATACATACACATTATGAGGTATGTTTTCCATGGATTTACTATTAATGAAAGTATTCCTGAAAATGCTATGTATGTATGTATTTGTGAGAAACAGTCATCATGGTACACAACGAATCTTTTTTTCCTTGTCTAGATACTAAATGGGATTTTTCATTTGACTGCAATGTTCAACTTTTCAGCCAAGGAAAGTTGAAATGCGGCACTAGATGGCATCATCGTTTGTTGTGGACCAGATGGGGAAAAGAAAAGCATTGCTAAAAATGTGCTGAGATCGACAGAGAGGTACTGTGCAATTTTGTCACTGATTTAAAATGTCAATTTGGTTAGGAGCAATAATAGTAAAACCTGTATTTCATGCAAAGCAATCATTACAATTCAAACAAATTCAGCCCGTGCTTGTCCATTATGATGATTTTTGTTAGTCTGAAAATGAACAATAGTATCATTCCCATACAAGATGATGAAATTAATTTTTGCTTTGGAAAATGCTTTTTTAAAACTAGGTAATAGGAGAAGGATTAACCAACAAATTGTTAATACGAATTAATATTTGATTTTATCTTGGACGTTATGCTAATTTATGACTTATTTTAACATTGTTAACATTTTTGCTACTCAAGTGACTCATTTTGTGTGGCTCTTGAAATTCTGCAGTGTGCTGAAATTTTATTCAGCTTTTCTTTCCCTAAATTTGTAGACAAGCATTAGCGTTAGCAAGGTTACAGAGGTGCTTGTAGAGGATTTTAAACTAAATTTTTAAAAATCTGATGAAATTCAAATAAAAACCCTTAGTATGAAAACTGACATGCACACATTCTTTAAGGCTACAGAACCTTCCCCTTCTAGTAATTGAGAAGTTCAAGAATCTTCATATGAAGAAATCTTATCTGTTTATTTACATCAAAGACAATACATCTTATGGTCAAAATTCATTGAAGTCTACTAATTCCATTTTTTCAGGTAATAACATTGTCCATGGGTTAGTGTTTTTGAAGGATTTAACTTAAATTTTCAATAGGTGAGGATTATGTGGGGTACAGTTCATATTGTTACTTGTGAACTAGTTAGATTAACTTAACAAACTTATTAATCAAACACTACATACACTGATTAGAGAATAATCACAATAGTTCCATACTTTAGGGCACAAGGTTATAATGTCTAGCCAGGTGGCAGTGGTTGATGCATGCAGATAAAGGAGAATCAAATAAGTGGAGGACAAGTGATGAGAAGGTGGATGTGGCATCTTCATCTTTAAAATTAGTGATGCTAGAATGGCTGAACAACTTGACAGTCCTTATGTTTGGGCTGTCTTCTTTTGCTTCCAGGGCATGAACTGGTCTCTCATAAAGTAGAACAGTTTTGTCATGACTTATGATGTTCTCTTACTGCATCTTTTATTCCTGTCCTTACCTCAAAAATGTCCCAAGCTGCTGTATTCTCCAGACTTTTTGCCGTCTTGACCATTTTGAAAGAAATTAAGATTAATCATAGTATATGACCAACAGGGAGTCTCTTGAGGTCATCAAAGCAAGGCCATAACAATACTAACAATAAAAACAATAGTATGATGAAATTTTGCTTGTATAAATTGTGGTAGAATTTGTCATTGAATGCTGTTTTCATTTTATCCAACTCTGAAATCTGCATTTTGATTCATCTGAGTTTAAAATACACTTTCTGTAAAGCAGAGACTGTGTAGTTTTGTGTATACCAATGATGATGCTCAAATGCTCTCATATATGTACAAATTATCAAGCGAAGGACTTTTCCCATGTAGTTGTGTAGATTATCCCATGTTAGATTACTATTATTATTGTATTTAGGATTTTGTTAAGCTTTTTTATCATGAATGATGACAAATTTTACTTTTGTTGTTATACTGTGTAGCCAGTATAGGGATTCTGTCACCTTGTCTGCTGGACTCTGGGTTTTCCTTCACTTCCAGTCAGAAGATTTATGGTTTGTTTTTTCATTAGTGTGGCTAGATCAGGAATGTTTGTACTGGTTATTGTTTTCACACAATTCCTCCTCCTTTTTTGGCTTTCTGAGTCCCAAGCTGATATAACAACACTACAGTGAACTACAGGATATGAAAGCTAACCAACTAACAGTAGAAATAAATGATTTATTCCTTCACATACTTCATTTTATTTTTATTTATTTATTTTTCAGATGGTTACAGCTCTTGATTGTTTCTAAGCCTGTGTTGGAAAACATGATATTCTGCCGTCAGGACGATTTGAACTGGCAGGTAAATTAATTGCTCAGTTAATGCATATACATTTAGAGGTATTAAAGATGCCTTTATAGTTTATAGTCCAAAATTTTCAAATATTTTTACATTAACTTAACTTACTACGAAAGAAGTATGGGTAAATTTTCTTTATAACAAATTTTGCTGAACTGTTCTCAGTTGAGTTCATGTGATAACTACATCCATGTGCCTGACATTGAATCCTGCCCAAGACAACAACACCCTTTATTATTTGTAGTAGTTCTAAATTTCTTATATACAAATGCAGGTGGTTAAACTTTTATATGTCTGAATTGAATCATTTATTCAAACTTTGCAGAGAAAATACTGGACTGTTTATGTTCATGTTGGTAAATGAATGTGATGTAGAGCAGTGTATTTTTTTCCAAAGGTAAAGTCCAAGCATTTCCATCAATACAAGTCTAATTAACTATGAATGAACATGCTTACAATTCAAATTTTCTTCTTTTAAGTTCAGAAGTACAAAATATTTTTTTTTAATTATAAGAACATAACTGTAGCATGCATCTGACAAATAATTATTAAAGAAATACCATAGACGCTGCGTCGTTACCAGCTGTTAAACAGTTAGTTTGTGAAAAATCTCTTTTTTTCAGTAGCCTTACAGTAATAGTCCAGAGATGCTGATATCTCTGAATTAACAGAGATGTAAGGGAGGTAACTGAATCTGAGTCAGCATGCACCCACACATGCAAATACAATCATATAGAAATTTGTGTTGGTTGCTTTTAGATAGATGCAATTTTGAAAAAAAAAAAAAATCTTTGACAATGCAACACTGAAGTTAGATTTTCTGGGGTTTGAACTGAATATTTCAGAGAATTAGTTTTACAGCAGTTTTGATTTTAAAAAAGCAAAACTTGTTGATGTCATGGTTAATTACTTGTGCTAATTAGTGAGGAAATATTGTGGTCATAGTGAAGAAAGTTATTGTACCAAATGAATTTGGAAAGAAAAAGAAAGATCTCCAGGTTTGATGCGTCATTTGTGTAAAAAAACTAGATCTTTCATATTTAATATTTATCTCTGTTGGTGTTAATTTAATTTTTAGGATACAAGTAATCACAAGAAAATATGGTGGTATCCTAGTGGGGAACAAACTTTTGAAGTCCTATTACTGGTAGAACAAGTAAAAGAGTCTCATTTTTATACATTTTGTTGAAGCCACAAACTTTTAGGTAGAAAAATAGTGAATAAAGTCTTTCCCCATAAATTTGCATTGAATATTTATTGAATAATTAAGCAATGCATATGTAAATGAAAATTTAAAATGTTTTTAAATTAACAGCTGACTTTCCAAATGTAAGGAAACCTGATTGCACTTGATTAAGTTTTATTATAACTACTATAACCAATTTAAAATGTTTCATTTGATGGATTTGTCAAAGAACTTTGTTAAAGCAGACAGTACGTCTTAACTGAGGATCTGGTAGTTGAATGTTTTGGACAAATGATTTGGAGGTGTTGCTAATTAGCAATCCATTTTGGATAAATGGTTTTAAATGATTGCTTCAGCACTAGGCACTTGTAGAAAACATTACACTTTTGGCGTATGCTCATTGATGCTGGATGCTCTTACCTTGTTAGGTAGAACCCAGATTTCTAATGCTGAGATGTTTCCATCTCTGCTCGCATACTACTTTCCAAACCATGCGGGTAGTATCTTCCACATCATTGTGAATGATGTACTAAAATCCCAAGAAAATTAACTCAAATTGCAGAGTCAGATGCTGCGCAGAGTTCCATGCATGACTGGATTATATTCTTCACATACATTTAGAATGGAACATCTTAAATTTAAGTAGAGAGTGGCAGTGACATTTTTGGATGTAAACTTATCTATTGTTAACAAAAACAAAATTCCCTAACACACACAGGAAAGCTCACAACCAGATCAACAGGATGCATAATGTATAGCGTGTGAATGGTAAGTATAATAGGTGAGGGGGGGGAATTATTTGATAAGCAAAGGAATAGAAAAGTGATTGTTCAAGGCAGGTTTAAGATTTCTAATTAAAAAAAAATTCCATGATTTTTAACTCCGACTTTGAACAGAATCTGCCCAAAATCCTGACATTACCGATTTCCATTAACTGCCAGTCACATGGTTAAGTGAGGCAAAATCTTCATGACCAGACTAAAGAGAAAAACAACTTCTCATAGATCAATGGTTCTTAACCTTTTTTGAGTCACGGACCCTTTGAGAATCTGGTGAAAGCTATGGACCCCCTCCCTATAAAAATGCATATAAGCACATAAACACAACATTTTGCATACAATGAATATACTTTATTGAAAATTGATTGCCTCATACACAAAGTATAAAACAATCTTTACAAAGAATTATGTTTCTCACTCTTTTTCATGCAAAAATTAATGGCCACTCCATGAAAAAATGAAATACATCCAACTGGTGCAAATTAAACAAAACAAAACTTTAATTCTGCTCAAAAGTTCGTTTCAATGAAATTGTGGAGCGGTCTTTGACAAGGCAACACGCATGTCATGTCTGACATCCATTCGATTTCGACTTTTCGTTTTCATGTGAACAAGTGACTCTCAAAAGTATGTAGTAGCAAACGGAATCAGAGCACCCATAGCTCGCTTTGCCAGACAATGGTAGGCTTGTGTCAATGAACACCAGCATTCTCCAAGACTCTTGGAGTTGAATTCATTATGTATCATTTCCTTTGTCTTCAGGTCAATGAGCTCATTTTTTGGCACGGTCTTCATCACTGATACAGTCTATGTCAGCAATGAGAGGATTATGAATCCATATTTCAACTTTAAGGTCACCTGAGCAGAAGTAACCTTTCCAAGAGTTCTGCAGTGTATCCAGATGTCTGCAGCTTTCTGCCTGCAGAGAAATTGACAGGGCTTTGTCACTCTCAATTCCATCCTGCAAAAGCACTTCCTCTAACATTGGAAAGTTTGCATAGTTGTCTACCTTCAATCTCCTTGTCCACAGTGGCAGCTTGGCCAAAAGAACTTGCAGTCTTTCAGCAGCATCATAATGGTGACTGCAGGGCCTTGAATCAAAAGATTCACCTCATTCATATGGCCAAAAATATCCGCCAAGTAAGCCAAACCATGAATGAACTCCTCCCTGTCAAACTATTCTGAGAATGGGCTTTCTTTTTCTCTCAAAAAAAGTGAAACTTCTACCCAAGGTTCAATTAAGCGATTCAAGATTTTTCCTCTGGAAATCCAGCGAACTTCTGTGTGGTAGAGAAGAACTTCATATGCTGCTCCCCATTTCTTGACAAACCTCTTGAAAACGCGATGGTTCAAAGCATTGGCTTTGATGAAGTTGACGACTTTCACGCCAGTAGGCAAGACTTCTTTCAGGATTGTTGGCAGAGTGTTTGATGCCAATGCATGGCAATGTAGAAAACAATGGGTCACAATGACCTGAGGAGCTCCTTTCTTCACCAAAGCAGCAAAACCAGATATTTTGCCAAGCATCACAGGTGCTCCATCTGTGCACAGAGCACCAAGATTTTTTCTTCCAGTTAAAGTTTTTGCTTGGCAAAAGAAACTTCCCTATTTCTAAGATGTCGATGGCCTTTGTAGTTTCCAAAAGGGGCTCACAAAATAGGAATTCTTTGATGGCATCAGCATGCATATAACGGATGAAAACCAGGAGCTGGCTGCACTAAGAGACATAAGTAGTTTTTCATCCAGTTGCATGCTGAACGGAAATGGCGTAGCTGCCAATTCCTCCATTACTTGCTTCAAAACATTTTTAAAAATGTCAACAGTTCTGGAGTGGATGACGTTATTTGACAATGGCACCACTTCACTTCATCTGCTCCAAGCCACAAAACAGCTCGATCATTTCCAGGGCACAAGATTTACCAAGGTGTCTCCAATCATATGTGGCTTCTTTTGCTTGGCAATGCACTAAGCAAGCTTGTAGGATGCTTCAAGACAAGGCTTTTGTGTTAGGGCAAATCCAATTTTTGGTAAAGTTCCAGCTTTCTCAAATCAAGTCGCCTTCGCACGATAAAGATCAACACTGTCCGATGTATTTTCACGGTGGACAGCTGTGAGATGCTCCTTCAGCTTTGCTGGCTTCATGCTTTCATTGGCAAAAGCCTTGCCACACAGGAAACACTGCGGCTTTTTGTCCATCACGATCAGCGATGAAAGTAAAACCAAAGGATACGTATGCTTCGTTGTACTTCCTTTTCTTTGACATTTCCAACTTGAGCTAGTCCAGCAAAACAAAGAAATGTGATGTAATTATATGGAAAGCAGTAACTAATGAACACAAATTAAATTAATAAGCATTTTAGTTTATTAATAAGTTTTCATGTTATTTTAAACCTGTACTGGATTTTGACATGCAAAAATGTAACCATAGCATAGGTAATTGATATATTTAGGATAAAGCATGTATCTGAAGAACCCTCAGTTAAACATGAACAGTATATGAGAAGATTCCTACGTCGTGATAAACCTTGGAAAATGGGAAATAAGCACTTAATATGGAGTGGCACAAGGTGGCAGTTGTGCAGACGATGATGCTGCCAATTTGAATGTCAGGGAGAATGCCGACATCTACTCGTTTCTCATGATTGTTCCCTCATCAGCCAATTAACATTTTGTTTCTAAAAATAATAATCTCATAACACGCAGTAACCAGTCGGCATCTTTCCTCTGTAGCGTGGAGTAGCGAAGTCTCCACGAATTTATAGCAGAAGTTTGTGAAATAGCAGATATAGCTGGACAGTGTAAATGTCTACCTGCCAAACAATAGCCAACAAGTGGACAAAGCAAATTGACAGTGCTTTGATAGCAAGCCTACAATTCCCATGCAGTGGGCCCCTTATCACTTAATGTCCCCTTGTGGACCCTACAATAACAACAACAGCACACAATGACCAAAACCTGGCCCTACATCTCTGTCCAGCCCTACCTTACCATAACAATAACAACCCTCACCGCAGCTTTCCATGGTCAATGTCCACTCAGTCCACTCAGCAACTCCAGATAACAATAACATGAACTGTCTAAGCTAAACTAAAGTTAAATAGCAAAATATGTCACTGCTTGAGGATAAGGCAACTTAAACAGTAACTTTAATCTTGTCTTTGCCCTTTTCCTGCTGATGATTTTTTGTTGTACATCTTTCAGGATACATTGTGAAATTGAATACCTGAAGGAACACAAGAAGTGAGTTATTTAGTGGATTTGTGATTTTTATTTTGCTGGTTTTAATGTTTTTTAGAAAGAGAGAAATAGAGGAAGGGAGATGGATAAACATTTGGTTCTCTAGTAGTTTTACTGTTCTTGGAAGAAAGTAGATTCGATTGACTGAACAGGTTATAAACATATCGTGTGCAGTAAAAATTAATGTTTCTCATTAAAACCAAAAAATTGTTTTCATGGTTTTGTTTTATGTACTGCTGCTGATGGTTTTGTTAAAATTTGAATTTTGTTTTCTTTAATCTAATACTAATGTGCATGTGTATACCTCAGCTACATTTATCACATATTTGTGTAGCTTGAAAACAATGATCAGCTTTCCAGATCAAGTACTTTTGATACTTCATTGGTGATATACATGGTGTAAGTGAAAAATCTATCATTGGCTCCTTCCTCTCTTCAAAAAATGAATTTGCCTGAACAGTTTAGTTTGTATTAGATGCAATTATATAGGTTTTAGCACTATTGAAAATGATGTTTTATCAAAATTTGAGACAACTCTGTATGCCACCCAGAATAATGAAGACCTGTTTTGGATCTGCATTCCATTAGAAATCTTGGCCGGTGGAGCAGATGGTTGGCCCTGATTGACTACTATAGCAGTTTTCAAAACTTTTGCAGAATCTTACTGATTGAACTAACACTTTATAAGACATAATTTTCCAAGACTATGTTTAAATCAGTGTCAGGAAACGTTTCCTGAAACATCACCACTTGAAAATTACAGTACATTAGCAACACCCACCAAAAAAGACTTCATACATATCTGCAATCTATACACCAGGAATATTATGATACTTTTTCAGTATTCAGTACAATAAAATTGTACACCAAATATAGCACACAAGCAATTATTGTTCAGGAAAGTTCACATTTTGATGGCTTTTTTTTTTCCACTGTTTTTAGTGATGCTCAGCTACTATGCATCAAGTGCATAACTTCTCTCGGACTTCAGATATTGGTTCCTAGGTTGGACACATCTGTCAACAATAGAGACATTTTTTGGAACTATGTTTTAACTATGCTTGAAATTTTGCTATGCAGTGATGATGCTACACATTTCTGATCTTGCTGTTTTGCTAGTGTTCAACCGATTGTCTTGGTAAAATTTGAATGCTTTGATATAATTTTATAAATCATAAGCAGTTTTGGTTATTATCTGTCTCTCATTCATTCATTCATTCATATTCACAGACAGAGTATGCAGGTCTTTGCCATAATAATAATAATAATAATAATATTGCGTTTCAAAAACAGAGCGTCAAGAAATGGTTTAGTTTCGTAGTTGATTTATCTGACCACATTATCACCACTATGAAATGCATGTTAGCCAAGATGCTTACCCATATTTTTTTGCTGTTCATACATATTGAGAGTTGACCAAATGTGCTTAGGGAGGAAGGTATAAGTAATCACTAAACAAACCATCTTGTATTTTATTCAGCAGAATTGCAATGACTGCCAACATTTCAATTGTTGTAGCATCAACATCACTGCCATGGCATTGTTCCTGCATAAATCGGATATCCTGGAAAATTGTTTGACAAAGCCACTAGTGACAGATGAACATTAAGGCCATTGCCTTAACAGTTGTGATATGTATGTTGGCATGCCTTTTGTATATGTGCCATTCATACTCTTCACTGACAAGTTTAAAACATTTACTACATCACATTTAGGCATACATGTTGTTGGAGACAGGTTTGTGTTACATTTGAGCCAAGTATAGTCAATTTTGAGCAATACTTTGAGCAGGTATTTGGTAGGAAATAAGTTGGATCTTACATTTATTGATGGATGTCGTCTTTATGTATTGACCACATATTGCAGGAAGATGGAATAACAATATATGCATATGCACATCATGGAAGTTTTGGAATGGATTGTAGTAAACCCATGGAGAGAGCATCTTGATAAACAGTTGAGAGTCAATTGACCAAAGTTAATTTTACAACAGAATATATATCTGTTGAGAAATTAGAAATGCTCATGCAAAATACTGAAACTTGACTTTTTATAAATTTATTGTCACTTATTGGGGAATAAACATGCATGTGTGAATCCTATAATATACACCTTTTTCTCTGTAAAATAAATGAATTATTTGTTTGTAGAGTTCTGCCGAGGTCCTTCCATTGATGAAACCTATAAGCGATTTTTGAAAATAAACAGTATGAAGCCTTTATGGAAAAAGCCCAAAATGCTAAGGTAAGGGTGAATCAGTTAATTAATTAACACTGTTTCTGTTATTGTGAGTCTTTGAGCAGATTGTTCATTTGTTAAAAAAATATTATAAAGAAAAATGAAAAAAATAAATAAACAAGGTTTTAATACCCGTATATAGTTCAGCACAGTTATGCATGGGTCTTTGCCTTTCCCACTGCTTTTGTGACAACTTTATCCTCGGAATGGTCTTGGTTCTTGAAACCTTTTACACATTTGATACATGGAGGAAATCTCTGGGAAACGTAAGAAACCATGCCAAGGAGATTAATCAGATGCAGCTGTTTCCATTTCAAGACATTGACTTTAGCAGGCCAATAACCTAAGCACTGGACTACTGCACCACCCATATCGCTGATTTATGCTCGAGAGTCCAGCCTCTGGATAAATCGTACCTCTCCTGCCGCTTTGCGAAGGAGTTTGGGTAGCCCGCTGCTCTCACATAGCCTTCCTCCCTTTAACCCAATAGCAACACCTACACAAAAAAAAAAAAAAAAAAAAAAGATCTTTGATTACAGTCTGAGAAATCCGGGTTGCGATTTAGGCGAGACCTCATTGGGGTAGTAGCCTGAGCAGATTCCAGGTAAGTTAACCTTGTTTGAATTTCTTTTCCTTTCAGTGTATTCTCCTTTTGTTTACCATGGATCAACAGCCAACTACCTCTGCGGCGACGACGTCCTTTGCAGACGTAGCCAGGCCCTCACCACCTCCGCCTTTGGCTACACCTGCCGACCTTCCTGGCCAGCCTTCCTTTCGAGCCTTCCTCCAAGGCCTGGAAGAAGACCAGGAAAACAAGAGGCCGATCAGCTTCTCCAGGAACTCCTCCCTGTTCCTCTACGGAGATGGAGCAGTTAATAATGTCGATGTTGGGATGGCCATTCATGAGGCCGGATTAGGGACCAGGGTTCGGGCGGTGCTCTCCGGCTCTGGGGGGGCTACAGAGATCCTCTGCAGCTCCCCCCAGGACACGGAGCTTCTGTCGACCCGCAACCTGGTGGTTAAGGGGGTAGGTTACCCCCTTAGAGGCTCCAGTCCGGTCGCGTGGATTAAGATCCGCGGCCTCCCTCTGGCTACACCAAATGCCATACCAGAGGGAATTCTCACCAGATTTGGTAAAATCCTCAGACCACTGAAGTATGACTGCCTGCCGGGCTTGCCATTCCTGTCCGGCCAGCGCAGCCTGAAGATGATGCTCCAGGAGCCTATTCCCCGCAGGATTCGGGAGGAGGTTGACGGGCGGTACTACACCTTCCAGGTTGTTTACCGCGATCAACCTCGCGCCCCTCCCTTCTGTACACGGTGTAGGGAGATGGGACACACTGAGGCCACCTGCTCAGATGCCCCCGTCACCCCTGCACCAGAGCCAATACCAACGCCGACGCCAGAGCCGACGGCGACGCCCGAGCCAACACCGACACCGACGCCCGCACCAGAAGTGGCTCAGCCGGCGGAACCTCCTGTTCCTGAACCTGCTTCAGCTACTGTATCTACCACCCGTTCTTGCTCGGTACCTCCCCCTCCGTCACCGCGGAAGGTTAGGCCCCGAGTATCCCGGGCAGTCAAACGGACGGTGCGAGACTCAACACCAGTCTCGCCCCCCAAACCCAAGGAGCGTAGAAGATCGAGGTCTCTTGAGGCCCCGTTCCAGCAACTCCTTGACGCCATCGCACAATACCCTCCAGTAACTCCGGGGCTGATGGCATGGATGAGTCGCCGAATAGAGGAGACCCTTCCATTTCGACGGACCTTTCGGATAACTTGACCCTCTAAACGTCCTCGGACTGTGAGACAGATTTGTGATTATGACTACACGCTTGAAATTTTTATCCCTGAATTTAAGAGGGATAAAATTCAAGGCCCAGTGGAATACTTTCCTAGACCATCTACAGCATTCAGAACTTTCCTCTATAATATGCATGCAAGAACTCCACTTACAATCTAATCAAGAATTAGCTAGTTATTTTGCTAACTGGACCGGACTAATTCACTCCAGCCTTGAAAAAGTAGGTAGGGCTAAAGGTGTTGCTATTCTAGTACATAGTAACCTAGGTTTTCAGATAGAGCACTCTTACAGTGATAATGATGGGCGTATCGCCATAGTTATATGCAAAACCCAGTTCCAAAGAAAAGTGATGATCGCTTCAGTGTACGCTCCCACCGTTGCGAGGGAACGGACACTGTTCTTTCAGAACTTCAATGATATCTTAGAGCAGGAACTTAGGTCGCACCCTGCTGATGACTTATATATTCTAGGTGATTTTAATTGTGTCCCATCCCACGACCTCGATAGGCAGGGACCGGACATTAAAAGTAGGACGCATCTGATCGGGGCGCTGCAGCTGCAAACCATGTGTTCGCAGTTTGGCCTGGTCGATGCGTATAGATTCAAATACCCGGACGCGCTGTCATACACTCACTTCAGTAAAAAGTATAACGTAGCAACTAGAATAGACAGAGTGTATGTCTCTAAACATGTAGCACAATCGCTCCAGGGCGTTACGCACGACGCTTTCGCGGGGAGTGATCACTTTCAGGTTCGGGCCAGGCTTCTTCTTCCGGGGAACACCAGAGGACCGGGGCTCTGGAAGCTCAACAACAGTATTCTGACGGAGTCAGAGTATGTTGAGGGTGTACAGAGTCTCTGGGAGGACAGGTCGCTTCGCCGGGACGAGTTTTCTGACCTTCTGGAGTGGTGGGATATAGGCAAGGCTAAACTAAGGACCTTTAGTATTAAATACTGTCAGGTGCGCACCGCGTATAGGCAGTTTTTAGAAGATAAAATGACAGATGCTTTAAATTTAGCTTTAAAACAGGCGACCTTAGGGTTAGATAGAACAGATAAAATTCAAGCCATCAAAACAGAAGGCGCTAGAATTAGGGCCCGAGTACCGGCCATGAATGGCGAAGGTAATAGAATGTCTTTCTGTGGTTTAGAGAAATCTAGGGCAGCAAAGAAAACATTAACTAAATTAATAACTAAAGACGGTCGCGTTCTTACTAGTACAGCTGACATCCTTAGGGAAGAGGCTCGCTACTATCAAGATCTCTACACTAGGGTAGACACTTGTCCATCTGCTCAGGACAAATTCTTGGCGTGTCTAGAACTTAAACTAGACCCCCTAGAAGCCGAGCTATGTGAAGGTCCCCTAAACGTGAATGAAATAAAACAGGCCATTAGGGCCTCAAATAAAGACAAGTCCCCAGGAGATGATGGCCTTACGCTAGATTTCTATAAGAGGTTTGAATACCTCCTAGCTAAGGACCTGACGGCGGTTGCGAATAGCGCATACAATAAGGGGGTGCTCTCAGAAAGCCAACGCACTGCCACCGTCGTCCTGCTACCGAAGGAGGGCGATGGGGAGTGCTTGGACAACTGGAGACCCATCTCCCTCCTAAATAGTGACTATAAAATCATAGCTAAGGCGTTAGCCAATCGGCTGGCCAAAGTTATGGATAAAGTTATCAGTGCTGATCAGACCTGTTCCGTTCCAGGGAGGAGTGTCACCGACACTCTTCATCTGTTCAGAGAAATTACAAGTAGGCTAGACACAGAAAATTCCCTAGGAATTATGCTAGCCGTAGACTTCCAAAAAGCTTTTGATAGAGTAGATTGGAATTTTCTGCTTAAGACACTTAAAACCCTTGGCTTCGGGGAGTATTTTCCTCAACTATATTAGATTAACACACGCACACATACAGACGCACTTAGTTCAAAATGGATATAGATCTTCATCCGTCCACCCGTCCCGAGGAATTCGGCAGGGTGCCCCCTGAGTGCCATGCTTTTCGTAATCGCCGCTGGCCGCATATGTACGATCTTCTCCAGATATCCAAGGAATAGAGGGGCTAAAATAGCCCTCTATGCTGATGACACCACGCTCCTTCGAGACGAGGCCAGCCTGGCGGCGGCTTTCGAGACCCTGGAGGCCTTCGGGCGGGCCTCTGGGGCAAAGACAAATTACCACAAGACCAAGGCGGCGTGGCTTGGGGGCACCCGGATGCCGCTACTTCACCATCCTGTTTCGTGGGTGGAGGAGAAGATCAAGCTGTTAGGTATTTTCTTCCCCCTTAATAATCGCACTAACATTCTTCCCCCTAACTGGAACCCTGTCATTAACAAAATTAAAGCTCAATTAACCCGCTGGTCTTCTCTTAATCTCTCCTTCTTTACTAAAACCTTCCTTATTACACAATACAACCCGGCATCTACTACAAATCTAAAATTATAGGGCTGCCAGGTTGGGCGCGCACCTCCATAGACGCCGATTTTGACCGGTTTCTGTGGCAGGGGCGCAAACACCTGGCAAACAATCAAATAACAAGACTCCCCCGAAGTCAAGGAGGACTAAACCTCCTCAACTTAGTGAGCAAAACAGGTGCTCAACTCCTAAAAACCGTTTTCGATATCATAAGGACTGTAGATAGACCAAGATGGCAAATACTTTTTCTTGATCGCGTAGCTAAGGCTTTTAACATCCCCGACGGCCTGCATGCTTTGACTAATAAGCTAAAACTATACAGAGCCACCCGAAAACTTCTAACCGACTACCACGTAACCCTTCTCACCACATGGATAGATTCTAACATTAACATAGGTACAGACAACTCTGTAAGCTTAGGGACTAACGTAGTTGATCTAGCCCAATTATCTCATCGGGACCTCTACTCCTTCCTGTCGTCCCGCCCGATCACGGAACCGGACTACAGGGGGAAGTGGGAAGCTACCCTAAATTCTGGCCCTCTCCCATGGGATAGGATTTGGAGCAGCAGCATCAACCGCCTTATGGACGGATATTCCTCTGACATACACTGGAAACTCCTACGAAATGTACTCCCTACGAGGGAAAATAAGCACAAATGGAAACTGATAACTTCTCCGAAATGCCTCGCTTGTCCCGAGCAGGACGACACGGCCATCCACTGTCTATTCTCCTGCCCCGGCAACATAGAACTGTGGAGCCCAGTCCGAGATTTGGTCTATCGCATTCAGAGTCCCCAGCGCAAACTTAATTTGTACTGGCGCATCTTTGGGTTCCCTCTTCGAGTAAAAAGAACCGTCTTTCGAACTTCCTGGTCTTCTCCGCCCAGCGGATCCCTTGGGGCAGTCGGAAGGCTGTAGAGGGCGGTCAGCCCACCTCAACCAAAACTACGTGACGATTTACTGACGGCAGAAATATACGGTCATGCAGTCCAGCATCACTGACAGGGCGACATACTCGTCCATCTGGCTCATCATCAACGGCGCCCTGGGACCATTTCATCTGACCACCACCTACGTCTCTTCAAGATTGATTTCTTTTATGGATACAACCTCACTCTTCCGTCACAGCTCTTGAACCACGTCACTTCAACCACTGCACTTCGTGTATCACCGTCTTCTATCCAACATCCAACCTCAGCACTAGGCCAACCCCGGATTCACTCCGTCGGCGGGCTACGGTGTTTTCGTTTCGACCACCTACCTACGTTTTTCGACCACCTTTCGTCGCAAACACCCCTTACCAATTTCCCTTTTTTTTCCCCCTCTCTTCCATCCCTGTTTTTCTGTCTTCTTTCTTTCGCTCTTTCGCTTTCAGGAAAGAAGATTTTAACTTTCGGATGCTTTCGCTTCTTTTATCATCCAGCACACACCATCCTCCTCCAACTTTCTGCCGACCTCAACCACTCTTTATTTATAACTTTTCTCCCTCCCCTTCTCACTTGTTAGCCCCCACGGATTTCCCTCTTTTTTCCTCTCTGCTACATCCACACCTTCTCCTCCGTCCTGTGTGAATTGGGCCTGAACGAGAAGATGGTTTCTCACCACCTCTCCGGTCGCGCTACTTCCCGTCGTCATCTCGCTGACGGGGTCTTTTAGACCCCCCATCGCGGGACTTCCGCTCTTAAAGTGTATCGGATCCGGTCCACGGGATGACTTCACAACCCGTCCATTGGATCACGATTATATCTTTACAGCTTCTACATTTGCCAGCCTTTTCAGATGTCTCTTCAGTGTTTTTGAGGGATGAACGTTGTTTCCCCTCGTATTTCATGGCACATTTGCCACAATAAGATTAAAGAACCTCTCCCCCGTCCGGTTGGATATTTTACGAATAAACAGTGGTCCCTCCACCCCAGCATACACCTCTAGGGACAGGCGGAGAGTCAGCTCCGTATCGAGAGTCCAGCCTCGGTAAAACCGTACCTCTCCTGCCGTCTCACGGAGGAGATCAGGTAGCCCGCTGCTCTCACTCAGCCTCCTCCCTCCTCAGAATAGCACCACACGGACACAAAAAAAGATCAGATAGATTTTGTGCTTAGGAAGACGAGATCGTCCCGCTCGAAGAGGCGCTGCCCAAGTAGAGTCGGTTTTGTGGAGCCATCCAACCTCTGGTCGCCGAAAGGTCAGTTTGGATTTCATCCCAGCCCGTAGTTTTTTTGCTAAATTTTCAGTAATTATTAATTCCCTCGAGGAAAGTTCCCCGCTCGCATATCGTTAGTTAGATTATCTAGGTTCTTTTTCAGGTTTAGATGCAGGTGGATCTTGATAGCACAGGTTAGTTCCGTCCTCTCTTCTCTCTTTCTGATTCTGCGCGTAGTCTAGACACCACCTGCTGCTGCGTAATTGGTAAGCCTATTTCGGTACTTGTAGGGTTAACGATCCCCCACCGTTTTTGCCGAATCTCCACCTAGAGTCTATTTATAGTTTATGTTTCTATTTTCACTTTCCCTCTTTAGCTTAGAAGTGCGTGACGTAAATTGTAGGTCCCCCTCCCATTGTTAGCTTAGCGTAGGTCGGCCATCTTGGCTTAGCGTCTTCCACGCACGTGGTAACTTTTAGCGCCGCGTCCGTCTTTCCCATCTCTTTGTTCTCTTCCAGTGTCCGCCGCCGCCGCCCAGTGGGCCGTGTTTTTAATAAAGGAGCCTACTGGGTTCTAACCCCGGCAGCTCGCCTCCATTTTCAGCCTCTGCGAGTGTTTGTTCAACAGCCCTGGTCATCGCCACGTGCCGGCTCCATTTGTCTATCGTTCGTCTCCGTGTGTGTTTTGCCGTCTCCCCCAGCATCCTTAAGCTCTCTTACTCTTTCTATCCTCCTCTGTCCACTCGGTAGGTTCCTCGGTCCATCCCCCCCGATTTTCGCTATCTAGACTCTTTCCATCCACCTCCATCCCGCTATCCTAGCAGCCATCCTTCCTTCCTTCGCCCCTTAACCTCTCCCTCGAGACCTACTCCTCTCCAGTAGGCCCCTATTTCCGTCGGTAAGAACACCGATGGCATCGATGGAGCCCCAGCCGTCGACTTCAACCAACGTTGATTACGCGAAGGCCGCCTTCGCAAGCTCCCAGCGGACCATCCGATAGACCTGGGGCCGATAACGGGATAAAACCTTTCGGCCAATTCCTGGAGGAGCTCGCCATCAACCCCGGCCACCCCAAGAACCTTACGTTCGAAAACAAGAGCTCGAAATGTCTCGCTTGTCCCGAGCAGGACGACACGGCCATCCACTGTCTATTCTCCTGCCCCGGCAACATAGAACTGTGGAGCCCAGTCCGAGAATTGGTCCTTCGCATTCAGAGTCCCCAGCACAAACTCACTTTGTACTGGCGCATCTTTGGGTTCCCCCTTCGAGTAAAAAGAACCGTCTTTCGAACTTCCTGGTCTTCTCCGCCCAGCGGATCCCTTGGGGCAGTCGGAAGGCTCTAGAGGGCGGTCAGCCCACCTCAACCAAACTACGTGACGATTTACTGACGGCAAAATATACGGTCATGCAGTCCAGCATCACTGACAGGGCGACATACTCGTCCATCTGGCTCATCAACGGCGAATTTCCGCAGGTAACCGTCTACTACTCAACACAGAATGAACCAACAACCTACAGCCTCATCACCAGGCCAACCCCCGGAGTTCACCTCCGTCGGCGGGCTACGGTGCTTTCGACCTACGAAGTTTCGTCCACTTTCGCCACAAGAACAAAGATTTTAACCCTTTCCTCTTCCTTTTGTCTTCTTTCCTTCGCCTTTCGTTTTCAGGAAGAAGATTTTAACTTTCGGAAGAATTTTATCATCACCTTTCCTTTCTTTCATTTCCACCCCTCCCAGCCACCATCTATTTATAACTCCCCCCTCCTCCTTACCCCCCCGGACCATCCTCGTTCTTCCCTCCTATCAACGTGCTTCACTTCCTTCAGTTGCGGAATTGGGCGCTGACCGGGTCGATGGTCTTTCCACCGTCTCGGCCGCGCTACTTCCCCCTCAAAACTGCTGCAGGGGTCTTCTAGTCCTACGCGGGAGCTGCACCCTTCAGGGAACGGGGCACCGGTCAGCGCGATGACCTTTCACCTCGCTGTCCGGGCTACTTCCGTCCTTTTCGCAAGGCGAGGGGAGAACGTTGTCTCCTCTCATCGGCAAATCGAGGCCGATACAGATCCCCTCCCCCTCCGGTCGGATGTCTCAGTGGCCCCTGCACACACCTCTAGGGACGGGCGGAGAGCGAACTCCGTACCTCTCCTGCCGTCTCACACGGGGGTCGGGTAGCCAGCCCCCTCTCTCTCCCCTCACAGCACTCAGCAGATTTCCGGTGTAGAAGACGAGACCGACCAACTCGGGACCCATCGCGGCCGGTAAAGTTCCTTTGGAAGACCATTTCTCGCCGGAAGGTAAGGGGCCGTTTCCCTGCTATTTCCAGTAATCTCCAGCTCCCGTAATTATTAATTCCCTCGAGGAAATAACATCACCTCCACATCATCAGTCAGCTTAGGGATTCCTTTTCCAGGATTGGCCCCGGTAGACAGTTTGTTTATAGTGTAAGCCGCCCTTTTAGGGCTCGTCCAAACCCCCTCCGTGATAGTCTCGGTTCCCCCTCTGTCTCCAGGTGGATTCCACCCCAGCGCCCTCTTCATAGTCAGTTTTCCTCTGTTTCTTTTCCTTTTCCAGCTCAGAAGCGCGCGATTAACTGTCAGCTTGGTGTAGGTCGGCCATCTTGGCTCAGCTCCTCTTCACACCACGTGGTACATGTCAGGCCCGCGCCCGTTCTCTGCTTCACACCCTGGTCCCCGCGTCTGCTACCCCCAGGGAGGCCGGGTATCACCAATAGAAAAGCCTACTAGGTTTTCCTTTTGCAGCAGCGGACCTCATCAGTGCGGTTTTACGGCGTAGAACTTCGGCCATTTACGGCACCGGCCGAGCGCCGTGACTAGGTCAGCGCCACGTGCCGGCCTCCCTCTGTCTCCTCCTGTCCGTCTCCCTGCGCCAATCTCCTCGATGTCTGTCTATCCACTCGTTAGGCTCCTCGACCCGTCCCCCCCCGGTATTTTCGCATCACTGACAGGGCGACAAATGCATCCATCTGGCTCATCAACGCCGACCATCAACTCCGCCCTCGCCTCATCTAGCCAGCCACCACCTCATCTCAACTCCAGGCCGACCCCTTGAGTCCCATCACCACCCCTACGTCCGTCCGCGGGCTGTTCACCTTTCTGATGATGCCTACGTTTCGTCTGGGGACTAAGATTTTAAAACTCCTCCTTTTCCTCCTCTTTATCCCTTCTCCCCCTTTTCGTTTAGAGAGATTGTAATTTTCGGAAGATCTTATCTCATCGGCATCCCTCTCCGTCTCCCAGCCTCCATCTATCACTTCTTCCCTCTTTTGGACTAACCTCGCTTTCCCTCTCTCCTGCAGCTTCATCACCTGCTCCAGCTTCCTGCTTCTGCCTTCACGATGTGGAATTGGGCGTCGGTCAGCATGACGACTGTCACCGGGCAACCTCCCGTCTACACCTCGACCTGACGTCATCTCCGACCACCACGTGACGAGGGGAAAACTGTCTCCATCCATTTTCTCCTCACACGGCACTTTAAGCCTCATCTCAGACTCTCGCCTCCCTCATCCGGTCACCCCAGCATACACCTCTAGGGACAGCGGAGAGTGAACTCTGTATCCGAGAGTCTCAGCCACGACAAACCGTACCTCTCCTGCCGTCTCACGGAGGAGTTTGGGCAGCCCCCTGCTCTCACCAGCCTCCCCTTCAAACCTCGACGACCCCGAATTCCGACAGCAAGCCGCGTTCTTTCTTCGAAGATACAGCATCTTCAAGGTAAGACACTTTTATGCAAATTTATTCTTATCAATTTCCATGCGTTTTTGCGTTTTTCTCCTCTCGGTCCGCGTGTGTGAATTTCTCAGCCTAGCAACCTATTGTTAGTTAGTTTTCTCATCCTGGTTACTCTTCGATTTTGGTGCCAGATTAGTTTAAGAATTGACTTTGTTAGTCAGAAGGAGGGGCTTTGGTGATTAACCCTGTGTCGGTTTCATGCATATTCATTAGGTGGGCGGATCACTTTCCTGCCGGCTATTTCTACTCTTTGTATCGCCTCGTGCTGAGTCCAGGTTATTGTCTGTAGATTATCGCGTAGAGCTCGGGTTATTGTCTGTAGATTATCGCGTAGAGCTCTCGGGCTATTGTCTGTAGATTATCGCGTAGAGCTCGGGCTATTGTCTGTAGATTATCGCGTAGAAATAATTTTAAGGACATAAATTTATTTCCTGAACTCGTGCTCTGTTTTACTTCACTGCTTCACCCCTTTGACCACCGACTGTTTTCTGTCGCCTTTACTAATCATCTCTCCTCTGTGTTTATAGTACTGATGGAGCCCCAGCCATCAACCGGGGATGCGGAATCGCCGCCGAGGCTGTTAAGACCTCTGCCGTAGGGATTAATCCAACTCCCGCGAAGGACGACGGGGCCACCGGGATTCCCGTCTTCCATGGAATTCCTGCAAGAGCTGGATATGGAGCCAGGCAAACCGGAAGAACCTAAGATTGGAAAAGAAGAGCTGTCTCTTCATAGACTGGAACAGCATGGCCACCTCAGAAGTCGGACGGCCTGAACGAACGAGTGAGGGCGGTGCTCCGTAGCTATGGGGGCGGGGCTACTGAGATAATTGGCAGTTCCTCGGCTAATGCTGAACTCCTCTGTACAAGTCCAAACGTTAAAGGGACCAGCCACGTGACGAGGGGACCAGCCTCTGTCCACTGTCAGCTCCTTTGTGTTAGGGACCCGTGTGAGCACTTTGTGGCTGTTTAGGGTGACAACTTAGTTTCTCTCCGCGTAGCTCATTAATATTAAGTGGTCAGGTGCTTCTTACCGATTAGTTTAATTTGGCTCCGTGAGATCAGTTCTTGGACTCAGATTATTTCCCCAGATTTTCAGTGAGGACTCAGACTTTCTCCCGTCTTCAACTTTGCTTTTCTCTCTGTGAATTCCGTGGATACGCGGGTTATTTTGTGTTATAGTTCTTTTGTTTGACCTTAATCCTTACTTTCTGATCTCAGAACAGATGATCCTCTGCTCCCGTCTTCCTTCTCATCCTGTATCTTTCTTTTATTCCATCCCACCCGGTTCCTCGCTCCGTCCATCCTTTTCTTCCCGTCTATTGTTAACCTGTCGGGTACCGGCGAAGCACCAACGATGTTCCTACGAGTACCCGACCTCGCTGATGAGGCCGGTAACGGGATACAGTCGTTCCGGGCTTTCCCTCGAGGAACCTGGACTTTGAGGCTAAAAGTTCGCTATTCCTCTATCCAGACAAAGCCATCCATGTCACGATGTAGGTCCGGCTCGCTGGACGCGTGGCCGACACGACGGCGGGGCCACCGAGGAACTGCTGTGTACGACATTAAAGGGATCTCAGCCCCATAGCGTGGATTAAAATTAGGGGCCCACCACTCAGTGCAGGGTGTAAAATTCCCCGAGAAGTACATGAAAACGTAAAGGAGACACCGGCTGAACGCACCAAGGTTGGCACCGTCTCCCTGAGCGACGAGGAGGAAGGAGACTCGACCCCCTTCGTCGAGGTGACGCGGAAAAAGGCGGGCAAGAGAAACGTCAGGGGATCTAGCCCCCCCCCCACACACACCACCACCAAAAGCTGAGAGAGGAGGATGGCTGAATCGCCTACAGCCCGGTCGTGGATGCCCCTCCAAACGGGACTCAGGGGACCGACCCCATGGAAGTGCCCACCTGATCGGTGACCCTTCCTTTCGGACACAACTAGGTAACGTCCACGGACGAACGAGATCGGTATAACGATCATGGCTAGACGATTGGAATATTTATCCCTGAAATTTACGAGGGATAAATTCAATAACACTGGATTACTTACCTGGATCATCCAGAACATTCCCGCAAACCACGCTATCATGTGTCTCCAAGAACTACACCAAAACAGCCAACGCGAAATAGATAGATACTGACTA
>JACATO010001644.1:0-104495 GCA_018389105.1 Nautilus pompilius
AGGGATACTGGTCAGAGTAGTCATCACAGATAAATAAAATCTGAAATGATTCTTATGCCAATGGCACCATAATCATTCTACGAAAGGTGAAGAGCTTCCTGGTTGTGTTTGAAAAACAATCTGTATGAAGATGCATCTAGTATTACCGAATTAACTTCACTAAAACACAGATAGTATGGCTGGTTTCTCTCCAGAGAATGCATCACTACTACCTAATTGTTTTACTATTGAGCTGTGAGCAGAATAAAGATTCTGAGTATAGCTTTTCCCATAAACATGGTTAAAAATGGAAGCTAATGGGCTGGCCTGCTTATAACCTTTACTTTACAATAAAGAAAACTGTAATCAATATCCTAGTAACTGCTACTTTGTGATATAGGAATAAAAACAGAAATGCTAAACTGTTGAGTTCTTGTAGCAAAGGTAAAAACACTTGATAATAAATAGATGATCCACAATATAAAAGAGTATAATGATGGTTTAAAGATACATAGTTTTATTCATAAACAAACTAATCTGTGCTACTAAAAGATTCTTAAAATTGGCAAAGTTAACAAGTTTAAATGGATCGAAAAAAAATTAGTTCTTTCTTTGAAAAATTTTATATCAGTTTTCTGTAATATTTAAAATTACTAATTATTAATAATTTAAAGTTAACAATCTAATATGATGAAATTGATCTCATAGGTGTTATAAATAATTAATTGGTATAAAGACTTCAACATAGAAAAATAATTAATAAAATAGGAAACTTAATAAAAGTTGAATATCTATCACCTGTTTAAATAGTCAGGATTTTAAGTGAACAAAATTTTTGTCATTCCTATCTCAGCCTGGTCTCATCTGAATGTGCTTTACATAAATAAGTAGTGTAGATTTGCAGTAAACTGACTTGGTTACTAAAGATAAAACAATAAGCAGGCTACCAATTTCTCCAGATTTATTATTGTCGACAAATATTGCTAATTGTCATTGAACTAATATGTACAATAAGATAACGAAAAAACATTCAATAGAAAATAAACCTATAGATTAACATGGAATTAAAGAAATATTGACCATTATAAGTTCATCCTTCTTGCTAATAATGTTTTGTGTTTAAGGAAAGGGCAGATTCTTTGATTTCTGCTTTTTAAACGGATTCGTACACTAACAATTTTCTGTCAGATCATATGGAACTGCTATGATTTGCAATTAGAATGTCCTGTTAGATAATCACCTAAAATTTGTATGTTCAGAGACAGTAATGTTTAACTCATTGAATATCACCTGGGGTCAATTTGCACCCCCCCCTATTACACAGCATATGTTGAGCCAGAGGCCTATGACATACAATACCTTCAACAAATCTGCACCTCTACATGTTTCGCAGTGTGCACTTAATATACAACCAGTTCACTGACACTAAAACTGATGAGGTGCATGTAGGGTTAAAAGACAAAAGAAGAATGGAAACAATTAAAAGATGTCAATCTGGGTATTTATCTTTGTATTTCAATCAGCAAACATAAGAAGAAAAGAAATTAGAACAAAACAAAATCTATAAACAGTAGGCAATATGTTTGTGCATATTGACATAGCATGTTACAGTTGCTGATCATTTTTATTTACTTGAGATTATTGCTAATACCCATCTCTCTGAAAATTATCTAATATTTTCCAATGAATGTGTATTTTTGTTACAGTTTCACAATCCAAACCGTAGCAAACCCCTAACTTTTCAGTGTAGGTATTTCCCAATCTGAAGCTACTGCACATTGGCCTAAAGACATTTATCTCGTGCGGTACCAGTTTCCCAGCTGGTTTATCATCTTATAAATCTAGGAAAATGTTGTCAGCATCCTGTATACTAAACTTTAATATAGTGCAAGTAGCTGTTATGGTCGATCTGTCACTACTATTAATTATTTGGCTGCTAACCCATTTTTCTTAAATAACAGCCATAGCGACCTAGTAATTATAAGCAGCTTGTAAGCGTAGTGAGTTCGCTCGGCGTAGCTACAGTCCTAGGCTTGATTCCTGGTGGATCCAGCCTATCATAGATGTTTAACTGTTTCTTTGTAGATTTTGTCTACTTTCTTTTCACCGCTCAAACAGAATATAGGACAAGCATTACATTTTCTTCTAGTAAGTTCTTCCCCGCTATAAACAAAATTGGGATCTTGGCCAATTCTGCAGAATCACAATTCAAACAACAAAACAACAAAATGTTTGACTGCCTAAAATAAAACAAAAATCAAAATTGCACTAAATTTATTTATAATCAAATGATTGTTGCACACAGATAGTTGAATGAACTATGGACAAAAATATTTATATTGAAATCATTGTCATTTATTTTAAAAGCAGCTTTGCAAAATTTAAGGTTGTATGGTTGATGGAGTAAATAGTATCGAATCTTTGGTTGATAAAATTAAGGCAGATTCTTCATAATCACACATCATAGTGACCAATGGAAAATCATCGTTATCATTCAAGGTTAAATGTAATTCATAAATATCTTTTCCTTCTTTTAAATAAAAACGGAATACCTATTCCTAAACTCCTTGCCAATATTCAAAATCTTTCTTTCATTAGATATTGGACCGAAATCATATTATTATGATTGCCATTTCAAGGTTACAAAGAAGTACCACAGCCTCCATCAAGATTGGATCCAAGAAGGAGTAGGAATTGAAGCAGTCTAAAAGCCAGTTCTCCCTTTCCACATTAGAATTGTATGTTTGTGCTTCACTTAGTGTGGCCCACAACATTTTTAAAACCTGCTCCATTAACCACAAATTATCTTCCTTTGATACAGATATATTATAACGCAATGAATATGACAAAGTTCCTTTTGTAAAGCAATACCTTAACTGTTCTATCAGTTCAGCTACCGATTTCCATCGTTTTGTCAATCCAATTCCGGAAATAATCATTTGAACAATGACGACACGAAAATGTACGGCCTCATCGTTAAGTGGTATGTAAACATAAGAGAAAGAAGGATAGTCTTTCATAAGGTTGATTAAAGGTCTAGCTTTATCAATAGGTATACTTTTTATGTAATCCTTCAAAAGTATCTTTGCCTGCAGTGGAACACGTTTTACATCTTTGTCATCTAATCACTTTTGAGGCAAATTTTGGGGTTATCTTTAAATTCTGTCAGAAGAAAATCAAAGGATGAGATTCAGCAGCAGAGCAGTTGAAACGTTGTGATGAGTCTTTCACAATCATTGTGTCAAAGGTTTTTTTAATCCGAAATATCAGAAAATAAAGTGATTTCAGGCAGATTTGGTAAATCAATATTATTCTTAATTAAACTGAAAAAATGTGTTTCTTTGTCTATATAATACATATTTATCTTCACTCCCAAAGCCTGACCTATCATTTTCAAATAAAGATGCTCAATCAGTACTTTATCTTGGTTGGCGTCTTCAAATGTGTGTGTTTGCCCACTTGTTAAGATCTCCATATCTGTGAGAATAATTATACCGTTCACTGCTACAATATCAATTATAGGGTTTTTGTTTAGGTAAAGCGAAATCCATTTTTCTCTTCCTTGAAAAGAACTATGCCTGCTAGCATCGTCAAACAGTGACCATAAAATTGCTAAAATTTCTTTCATTGCCCATAATTCGTTTTCTCTGCTTACTATTTGTGGTAAAATAAGATTCCATCCGTAAAATTTAGCATGCCTGGCATGCCAGTATTCTACCTCTTCTAGCATATCTCTTTTATCTTTCCATCTTCCAGTTACATGCAAATTTCCAATAATCATTTGGACAAAAATGTTACGAAAATGACTGTAGTCATCTGATTTTACTTTCTGTAAATATTTATGCTTATATTTTGCTACCAATTGAATATAAGCTTGAACAATCCATGGTTTATCAAGTTGTTTCGTGTAATCATCAATTAAGATCTTGTCTTGTAGATAGATGAGCTGGTCTTGATCATCAATTGTTGGGATTTTCATTTTCAGTCTTGGATCATTTTTGAATGATCTAAGGCGGCGCACGCTGGAAATGGTAGTTAAGTAATCAATCACAAAGAGAGAAGCTCCTATAACAAACACCAGCACAAACATACAAATAATGGATAACATTTTTCCCTTGTTAGACAGAGATAATTTAGTTTGACTGATTTAAACGAAATGACTGTTTAAGTACAACAGATAAATAACTGATCTAATAATGTGTCTGTACTGCGTCACTATTCTGATGTAACAATTCTTAGTGAACTGATTTTGTTTCCAAGACGACAATGTTTGGTGTAAGCATTCTCTGAGGTTGATGCAAACATTTCTCGTGACTTTGAAATATACACTATTTGTTTGTAGCCTACAGTACTAAAACACAGATCCCATTTCAGCTATTTGGAAAGGTATCTATAGTAATTCTTAAAGAAAGACAACATCTCTGTCAATTAGGATATACAGCAAGCCTGTGTGCACATGCACATATTATTCATCGATCATCTACAAAACTGACATTAGATGTTCTAGGGTGATTCCTTCCCAATCTTTACCATTAATCGTTCTTAAAAAGAAACAATGCAAATGTAAAGTTCTTCAAATCAAAAAAACAAATTCGGCCTTTTTATAGGAAGATTTAAAATATTAATTTGGAAGCAGACAGTCCTTTAAACCCTGGACCCAATTTTTTTATTTATTAATTTGTTTTTTATTAAAATAAAACTTAATTGCCAAGGACACTACAAAATATAAAGGTTACTTCTAAATTTCCAAATTACAAATGAACATGTATATCATTAATAAAATTGTTATACTATCGAAGAATATTTGTTGTTTGGTTTTAGGTATTTCCCATAAATAATAAAAAGCTAAGAGATAACAACAATGCACTTTTCAAATGTCTGTAGAAGGTATTGTGAACTAATTTAATTAACTAGGAAAGTTCTATTTGCATTGTGATAATTAGACAATGTATGCAGAGTAGATAGATCAGTTAAACATTTGACCATCGTTGCTGTTTACAAGTAAGAGTTATGCTAACCCTGTGGCATGTGTGAGATAGGTGGTAACTGGCCAACCAACCTCATCCCAAGGTGGCATTTATCCAAGTGCATGTTTTATCAACAAATCATCACTCATATGTGTATGAAAGAATCACATCAGAGTGGTTATATTTTTGTGGTACACTTCAATTCTGTCTGCTCCTCCATCAGAAACTTTATAAGAAAGAACCAAAACGTTAATTTTCATTTTGACATGATAAAAATAATAAAAATGTGAAAAGTCCATGTGTATCGATATTGCCTATCTAATACATTGCAGAATATTCAGCAGCCTCGCAATGTAAGCCAGACAATAGCCCTGAAGATTTCAAATGTGTACTTTTGCAACTTCTTTTCCATCTATTTTATAGGTAATAATTATGATGGAGCAGACTTGCCATCCTCTAAATCACCAAAAATATTAGATAGATTAAAAGGAGTTTTCAATTATTCTGAAGGCGTCTCTATACAGATTGTTTACCTTAGATGTCCATTACTTTCTGACAGACAAACACGAAGTGGATGACCAATGTAGACATCTTCAGCAGTCAATCAGTTTTCATTTGAATTAATTTTGTCCAGTTTGGATAATCTCAAAGATTATCTTCAAGTGTTAGATATATGATTGTGTGTGTGTAACAGTTATGAACATATTTATACAATTTATGTTATAAAAGGCTGCCTGGTAGGAAGTAGGTAACCGTTCTGCACTGATATGAAACAGGAGATTTTCAGAACTGATATTTTCCTATTAAGAGTATTATTGAATTTTTGGTGGCACTAGACTGGTGGATATCCCATGAAATGTGTGTTCATTACAGATATTTGTTTTAGATTCAACTTTAGCTATTTTAAATACTCTACTTCAGTACTGATGGCATCTTTTGCTCTCTGATTATGTAAAATGACTAATCTTCGAGATGAGGTCGTGATCTAGTATGGTGGGAGCAGTGCATCTGTACCAGTGCTTCTACAAACCTCATTGGATATATACCTATAACGTTATATGGCTGGCTGAGGATATGTGGCAAATGGACAGGTATCTACGAGACTATATGCCCTCTCCCCAACAAGCCATAACATAAGTCTGGGATAGCACTTTTGAAAAAACAAAGTTTTATTTGTAGGGTTAAAGTACATGGACAATACAGTCCATACTTAGCCTAAATGGTTCACAACAGAAATCACTCTTTTCTTTGTAATTTTGGTGTTACTACTTCCCCTGATACGTTTCACTGAACTTGCTCCTTAGGTAAATTGGAAAACTCTCGCAAAAGAAAAATGTTTTTAATTTTGCTGAAGGTCTGTTTCTCATTTTATTATTTCACCATAAAAACGATGAGTTCCTTGTTGTTACACTAATATATAACTTTCCTGTATATAATAATTTGTTTGAAACTGTTACAAACGACAGCTCCTGTCTATTGAGTTAAATGTTAATCCGTTTTGTCTCCCATATTTTTTTAGAAATTCATTGGAAATTATTTATGTTTTGGTATCTTTGTGTAATATCCTTTTTTTTTTTACTTTTAGATATTTGAAATACATTATCAAATTTGATAATGTGTCAAATATATACAAATTGAAGGAAATGACGCTGGGTTAAATAAGATGTGACTGGCTGAAACAAAGCATTTGCACGCAAACAGTAATATGACCATAACGGGAGATTTTTGGAAGTTAGTTGGAGATTGGGTCATTTTAGTGAGTACATATGGAAAAGAACAGGAAAATTAGAGAGCCAGTATCTTTTGGGGCATCATTTCAATGTTCCTAATACAAAACTGTGTGTACTTTCTTTAAAGTTTAAGGAAGCAATCCTTAAAGAAGATAACTAGTATTTACTATTTTCAATAGTCAAGCTATCCACCTATTTCTTTCCTTTTAACACTCTCCTTCAGTGTATTATTCTAAACAAGGGATGTTAAATTGAATAAAATCACTATTAGTAAGTTAGCTGAAATTAGTATTTAGAATTCTGATGAAATGTTCTTCTTTACCAGTTTGAAGTGGAGATTTGTTTGAGTGAGGTATAAATATATAGAAAATATTTAACCTACCAACTTGGGAACTGGTAGATAAAACTGTTTGTTCATGCTAAACTGTTGAGGGAGTCTACTAGCTATGGTGTATCGTCTAACTAGTGTTTAAATGGGATCTACTAACACAGGTTAGTACAGAGTAATTAAATACAAATAATAAATAAGCACATATTGCAAAATGTGCATTGTGTGTGTTTTTGCCTGTTGCCAACCAATCAAATGCCATCTTTCATCTTTTAGTGACCTCCTTGAAATAAAACTTCTAATTGGCTAAAAAACCCCAAACCTGAAGCTCCCTTTCAAATGGGAGTAAACCAATTATGAACAACACTATGGCCATGGAATGTGGGGACAAGTAGAAATGTGATCTCTTATTTTCCATGTGGGGAACAGCCACTATACGTTAGCTCTACTATTCTATTACCAGCTGCTGTTATTAAGATTTCCACAAATATTCAACTGCTCTGTTTGCACGGTGATTGAATATTCAGGGTACACAATTTTACTGGTAGCAGTACAGGGAAAGAAGATGCAGATATTTCTCCAAATAGTAACTGGATAATGAAGACAAATGAAAATAAAATCACTGACTCAAGAGGAAATCAGACAAGTTGAGTAATTATTAAAATTTTTGTACTTTAGAATTATTCTTAAATTAGCAGGCTCACTGCTTCCATATGAATCACTAGAGTTTGCAGTCTGTATGTTTCCTCCCATTCATTAAAGTCAGTACCACGTTTGTTCATTTTGGATTTCAAAGTATCTATCTATACCTCTCTTCTTTTAACTAACAACTAAACTAGCTGGAGCTCAGTGAGAAAATAGTAGTTTTAGCTCCTCTTGTCTCTCAGGTGCTGATACTTACGATTTCTAAATTTCACTTTTGTGTGTTGCAGTATTTCTTCACCAAAAGACATTATGATCACCCGATATGATAAATATTCAAAACAAAATGTTTTATTTAAATGTTAGATAATTCCTTAATGAAATAGCCATACATTAAAAACAAATTTATGAATGATTGGACAATCATCACATGTAGATTATGAATGTACCTATTGAAATGATAGTAAAATTCTATCATGAATGGGGGATTTATTTTCTCAATTTTGTAAAATAAGGAGATTATCATTGTTAGAAAACTCTCAGCATTTATTAAACCTTCATTCTGTCCCGATTCTCTCATGATCTATAGCAATATCAACATTGCTCACCATCTGCTTATACTAATGCTATTATATTCCCAATAGGTATTATAGCATCTATTGTACAGTAAGTGTCAGGCTGTGCCAACTTTTGTTACTCACCAATATTTGTCATAACTGTTACAGTTAAGTACAATGCTTGAGGTGTTGTTTTAACCAAACTATACAGATAGAGCTGCTTTGCTTTGGTAATGAAAAACTATACGGTTACTTATTTTTCTAGTTGATAATTTCAAATGTAGCTTGAAGATGCAGTACATTAAATATCAAATGATGCAACGGTTGCTATTTGACTTATTGGAAGCAACTTGAGGAATTTAAAAGCTTCCTTTCTTCAATAAAATGTTTTGCAGTTAGAAAGTTTTCTCCAGGTTGAAACACATCTATTGGTTACACAACTCTCCTTTTTAGTAATTTGGTTCTAACATCAAAACTATTTACCCGTTATCAGTTTGCCGGTGTATGAGAGCTGCGGTCCATTTCATCCACATCTCATGATCACTGAACGGCAACATGATGATGAATTCTGGCTTTCCTTAAAAAACCCATAGTGATTTCAGTGAGGTGTGGCTCACTGTTCACAATGGTAAATGATGCGAAGATGCATTTCTCTTGGTTTAAAACAAAAAGTTTTAGCTGTCTTACTATGGTAAAAGCTACTTATTCACAATTTTATCTTTATTGACCTTTTTCATTCTTGTGTAGCATAACATCTCAATGTTAACTAACTTGAAGATGCATGCGTGCCTATCTGTATCGTATACATCATCTACCTTGGGATTTTCAAATGTCTGCGCATGCCTGCTTGTAAAGATCTCCATTTCTGCAAGAATGATTATGCCTTTCACAACTACAGTATCAATTATAGGAATTTTGTTTAGGTAAAGTGAAGTCTATTTTTCTCTTCCATGAGAAGAACTATACCTGCTAGCATCATCGAACAGTAAACATAAAATATTTAAAATGTTTATCATGTCTAGTGATCCATCTCTACTCACGTTTGTTGGTGAGACAATCACAATTGTGAAATTTAATATGATTACCATGACAGAATTTAAACTTCTTTTTCATATCACTTTTTATCTTTCCATTTATAATCATGGGAATGACTGTCTTTATGTGGTTTTATATTTTAAAATTTTAAAAGCTTTAATAGTCCCTGTTTACTGGTTTGATTATCAACTGTTGGAATTTTCCTTTCAATTGTTTAATCATTTTTAATGATCTGAGAAGGCGCGCACTAGAAATGGTAGTTAAGAAAGCAGCGCCTACAGATAGTATCAACTCTAATATAAAGAGGATAGACGTCGTCTCCAAGTACTGAACTCAAGAATATATTAACTTTCAGAAAATGACTTTAGCTCTTTCTGCTTAACACAAAATTGAGTTTGGCTGAGTTAAAAAAAAAGCTGTTTATCTAATAATGCATCTGTATGATTTACTATTATATTATAGCATTTTTAAGTGTTCTGATTTGGTTTTCAGCACAAGATTAACCCTCAGTAACTGATTACATAACATCAGGATTCACCTTAGTTGGCTACATGATAATAGGCAGGGTTAACACTTCTTAGTTTGTAACATGACAACAAAAGTCAAACCACAATCTTTCAGAGCCGTAATTCTAAGTTTTAACTTTTTAAAACAAATTCACACATTATAGAAAAGCAAAAAATTGAAAGAATCTAAAACCTATTGTTTACAAAAGTACATTGCAGAAGAAGGCCATTAAGCGACAAATCACCTTTGATCAAAAGGGAAAACGCATATGTGATTCATCAGCATTATCAATGACTGCCACAATCTCAAAATAATTATCCAATTGAACCTAGAATGCGATATGCAGTGTAATCAGGTGGTAGTTAAAGGAAAACTGAATTTTATTTAAAAATGCATGAGACATTGTTGTTCCTTTATTTGAAGCTATGGTTCCAAGCTCAGTGTCCTTTGGAATGACGACAGACAGGGAGTTTGATTATAAGAATGAAGGTTTGAATCTAGTTGATTAGCTGAAATATGCTTCCTAATTTTGCAAAGATTACACAAGGCATTTGAAAACTCGACATCTCAAAGGTGTTTGTTCAAAATAGTGCGTTTTGGACATTGAGCCTAACGTAGATGTTATGTAATAAAATTTGGTCTATAAACATTGAAAGACTTCTTACTCGCCACTCCAACTGTCTAATACATGACCTGAATGCATACTCGGTAAGTTCCCTCTATAGCAAAAATACATTAAAAATAAAGGAAAAGGAATCAAATGCAGCCTATTATATCTTCTCAACTTGACTATATAAAAAATATATGGAATTTAATAAATTTAGAAGATGGCCTCCATGCGGTACAGATCAGTTTAGGAATATTTAAGCATCTTTTAACACGAAATAAGGTGGCTCTGACTATCGGGGTGGTGCTTCCTAGTACAATGTTCATTCAGCTCACATTTCCACAGTACTAACAAGTTGGAGTCAGACTGGTCAGTTCATCTTGTTCAGGTTGCCAAGGTTACAACATCAGTGAATTTGCTTCTCACTGTTGCCAGAACAAACTGTATTTCAAAAGCATGATCTCCACAAAATGACCTTCAAAGAGTAACCAACCATAGAATCTGCAGACAGAAGTTAGCAACAGGTTTCGTGCTATGCATGCAATAGGTAACACATCTTTGTAACTGGAAATTTAACAGCTGTTAGGTGGTTCATTTTACTGGTAAGACTACGTTCCATCTAGGCATCACAGATGGACCAGTTAAAGGCTGCAGGCAGCAGTTTGCTAACTGTACCACTTCCCAGCATTATCAATCTGGTGCTATGGCATGCCATGACTTTCATCAAATACAGGGATGAGTTCATTATGCCTGTAGTTACCATCCAATCCAACAGCTAAGTGCCGACTTCATCTTCGTGAATGTCAGTGCCAGTCAGCATCGTGAATGTTTTTTTATTCCTCCACAACATCACCCTTGAAATTCAACCTGCACAATGCCTGAAAATACGTCTGTCCATAACCTTTTGTTTAGTGCACCTGATTTTTCTTCTTGGTAAAATAGTAAATAACACGGCCAATATGTTCAAACAGTAGTTTTAGTGTTAAAAGAATGAAATCAAATGGACAAATGATTTTCAGATTCAGCCAACTTTCAAATGGGAAAAAAAAAGACATGCCACTTAGCATGTTAACTCTTCTTCTGTCAAAATTCTCAGCACAGCAAAATGATACTTTGAATTGCATAAAATAGGGTTATAGTTATTTTCTGGTAATGTGTCAAGCAAGGGATGTCCAGGGTGACCAAACCTTATTAAAATTAATATTTTATTTTGTAGTATGGTGGTCCAGTGTTTAAATCCAGGTTGCCACTGGTTTGGTTTGGCGTACCTTTCCAGTTTAACCTTGTTCGTATTAACCAGATGCCTGCATGAGTTTCCTCCCATATTTAAAAATGAAGATTTCTAGTGTGTTTTTGTCAAACACCTGCATTTGTTGATAAAGGCAACAGGGAACCTACAGCTAATGTTTATCCCTCTGGCACAGCAGAATGAAAATGGAGTTTGTCTAGAAGAGATTTACCACTTTATCAAGGTTGAAAATTAAAAAAATTAACCAGACAATTTAAACAATTAGGACTAGGTTCTTTCACTTTACTGTAAGATGTAGACTTTTAATGGTTACATCATCTTTGCTGAGACCTTACACATGATGGCAGCCCAACACTTAACACTCTTATGTCCGAGTGACACTTTGGATTAACTAAACAAAGATTTTTTTCCACGTCACAACAGGATTTGTATTCTTGTCGAGTAAATTCCAAATATACCATTTTGTTTATTTTCAGTTACCCTTTCGTTTGTTCTTTGGTGAATATGGGTGCAGTTCATGTATGAAAGCTTCTGCCATGTGTTTCATTCATGTGTAACTACTTTTCTGTTTTAATTATGTGTCACGGCTTCCTCTTTTGATTTATCCTTTAAGTTAATTTCAAAAAATGAACTTCAGCCAGTTATAAAAAATACGATTTTACTAAATCCACGAATGAGAAGGTTGCTAAATATAAAGGATTCATTATATTATTTAAAACATCAATAGAGTCCAAAAGAAGAGAACGAATAAAGTGTAAAAATTAGCTCAAAGACAAGTTAAAAGAACAACAAACAAACTGTCTATATCAACAAAGCTGTAGCTTTCAAAACAACAGGAGACACAGAGAGATAAATAGATCTTCACTCACATTTAATCCAACTTTTGGTTCATTTTCTATGATAGAAGGTCTGATTGGTATACTTTGAACAAATTGTGAAAGGTGAATACTGCTTATTATTCACTGTTATGAGGGTGTAAGCTAATAATAATCTGCATATTTTATTTATTTACTACTCATAATGGTGTGTGGGTCAAAGGCATTGGATACGTTTTACTTCTCAGGAATTGAAAGAGTACTGCTTTAAATTTATCCTCTTTATATTATATATCTTGGGTGCATTTCTACTATGCCATTCAAGTCAGTATTCCTCGGTACAGGTGGGGCTGTGACACGCAGTACTTTACTCGTTAATATAATAACCGTTCTTTACGTTAAATCTGTACATCCCCCCAAACCCAAAGTATTTTACATCACATCGTCAGTGTCTTGACTAAATATACAGTTAGTTTGGTGCAAATGTTAACTGGTGCTTCTAGACTCGGGGGTACAAGTAAGGTAGAAACTAATATGGACGGAGAGTCAATTGTATTAGGGAACTACAATGTTGCTTTCAATTTGGCCTCTTTCTACAAAATGACTGATTTCTGAAGTCAGGGATGCACATTATCCAAAACATTTCAAATGCAGATAATGATCATGCATTGCCTTCAGTGTAGAAAGATAAGAATTCATAATGAAATTATTTCATTTGTAAAAATGGTTAAATCTCTAATCAGTGTAATAATTGTGGTCTTGGTAATATGTTTAATAGATATCATAGAACTAGAGAAAAGTAAATAGATAAATTACTATCAATCACTTACACCTACAAAATTAAAGAAAAACTGAACAGAAAAGTGACTGAAAAATGAATAGGAATTTTGTTAAAGGTAAATTGAACAAGAAGATGATGGAATAAATCTGTGTAAACAGCTTTTATCTACTAATCAGTGGTTAAATAAAATAAATAAAAGTTGGATACTTTGTGCCTCATGTTTGGATCCAGATTTTTGACAAAAGGGGAAACAAAATTTAACAAATGTACAAGGAATCTTGGTAAACATAAATAAAGCAATTAAAAAAAGAAACTGAGAAATCTCCCTATTTTAAAAAAATTTTAAATCTCTTATCCACTGATCAAAAAGGAAAATTATATAAACTGACAATAACCAGAGATGCAGAAAAAATTGGATGGGTACAAGTACAAAACAGGTCACTAAAAATTGTGTGTGGACTGCAATGGGGGGAATAAAGATGAACTGCTGCAAATGACCAATTAATTTTTCAATGTAAACACTAAGCTTAGTTCCCAGAAAAGAAGTCTAAACACATAAAATCAACCTCAAAGGTAATATTTCTCCAAGAAAATATTGTCATCAGGCCTACTGCACTCAGAAAACTTTATATTTACATTTGCATGTAAGAAATTTCAATGCACAAACAGGTTAATTCTTTCATTCAAATTAGCCTGATTTTTGGCCAACAAGATTTTTATGCGCATAAATTACTTTGATTATGGGGAAGAGAATCTCATTTGGTCAAAAAAGTAAGAGAAAACAAAGTCTTCGCAAGATTTCACGACATTCTGAAAAGTGTTTTGAGATTATTTAGGAAAATAGCCTGGTCAAATATTGGATGATAGAAATGTTTCATAAGGTTGGCTGCCATGTTCTTGCTCAATTTTACTACCAAGAAAATAGACGATAAATAGTTGATTCAGGCTATCAAGTGAATTCTGAAAAGTTTCATTTTAAAATCAAATAAAATAGTTATTGACAAAAACATTGTAACAATATACTATACTATAGCAGTTCTGTCTGTTTAGATCCCTTTTCACTTCTGCACGCAAACGACCCAGGTGGTGGGTGACAACAATGAATCAGCCCTCAGTCATTTGCCCAAACCATGCCAAGTGTCTGTTACTCTTTAACCTATGGGAGATAACTCGGAGTTTTGTTTCTCTCAAATCTGTTTGCACAGCACTAGTAAACATATACATGTGTAGACGGATCGAAGGTTTTTTTCTGAGCTCATCAAGTCAGGCTGTCAAAAATTGTTTTAGTTCGTGAGATGTTAGCATCCACCGTGTTAGGTGGGTGGAACACAAAGGAAAATTCTTGCTTAAATCATTTCCAGGGCAAACCAAGGGAGATAATTCAACCATTTTCCTGTTGTCCAGAGAAATGGAGGACAAGAAAATGCAGCATTAAAAAAAATATCTTCCATCTACTGCAGGTGAAAGTGTGGGAAGCAGATAAATATGCTCATTCGAAGTAAATAATGTTATTATTAATGAAAGGAATTCTCAAAACATTTTCATTTCCCAAAATACACCAACAAGGGTAATTTGTAATCCTAACCCTAACCTTCGCTTCAAGGGGAAGTAACCTTTTATTACCATTAAAGAATGTGCAGCAATACATTTTCTTTTTTAAAATTGACTTAGCTTGTGGAATGTTATCGTGAATCCATTGTTCCTTTACTCGAATAAGTCGCGCAGCTAAGGACTAGATCGTTTAGCTGGTTTATCGTCACCGTCTTCACCTCCCAGGAATCCACCCGAAACTGATTAACATTTAGATCGCAATCCAATATCATCTACGGAAGACAACTCTTTAAATTGGATAAAATCACTAAACTATGTCCAGTGTTTTATCATTTAGAATATCACATAAAGCACGGGAAATAATCACAATATCAAGTTTAATTAAATTAATTAAATGCTTAATATTAGTGGAAGTTTGTTAATGCCATTCATATTTATCAAAAAGAAATCAATATGCTGTTTGGATGACGATAGATTTTTTACTTTATACGTGGCATATTTCAAATGGCTAAAATATTGAAATTGGCAAGAGTTATAGATGCTAGTAATCTCCAAAATCTTCAAAGTATATTGTCAAATGAACTTTATCATTTCCAAGTGTAAATTTTCTCGCAGTAATCACAATAGCATCCATAGCTTGGACTGTTGTTTCATTAGAAATACTGCAGATAACAAACATCTTGCACCGTTACGCATAACTTGAAATGGGATAAGCTCTGTGTGAACAGAACTTTATGTATGAAAGAGGTTCAGTCCATCTAACTTTTAGTCAGACAACATTTGAAGACTTGATGCCCATTCCGTTATGGCTGTTGATAGTTTGTGAAGGGTACATAACTATAATCATCCTGTGCTGATGTACAGGTTACTAAGTTTTCAATTAAGCACATTTTTTATTCAAAATCATTCAATTTTCACACATTTACTTCGTTATGCATAAATCTGATTTTAATTCTCTAACCTAGTACCGGAATGAATCCAACTGAAACCTGGCCAGATATCATTACAGCTGTTCAGTTCCACTTGAATGTCCTTTCTGTCAGTAGTCTAGATTTAAAGCAAGCAGACTTGCTTACAAAGGAAAAACAAAATATGCAGACCTATGACTTTTTGAGACTTTATTGATGTTGGATAACTGTATCTTTCTCAAACTGATACAAACAATGGGTAATGGAAAAACTATCCAAAGAAGAAAAGCTTACAGATCGACTTGGATCTAAAGAAATTTTATCTAAGTGCAATGTTTTATCAGCATGAATAAAGATTTTATTATTTTGTTTCAAAATGAAAAGCAAACATTGACAATTACGAGGCTTTATTTATGTTAATAACGTTTTGTATAAGAAAATGAGAACAAATCCTTTGTCTTCTGATTTTAAAAAGTTTGTACTTTTTACTGGATTCGTACACTAGCAATTTTCTAACAGATCATATGGAACTACTACTATGATTTCCAGTTGGCCTGTCTTCTGAGTAATATTTAACTCACTGAATACCATCTGGGATCAATTGGCATCTTCTGTTACTTAGTACATGTTGAGCCAAAGGGCTATGACACAAAACCTTCAACAGATCTTCATGTAGCTGAAGTGCAAATATCTTGAGGTCCTTAACATATAATCCAAAGAAAATCTTCGACCTGCTCATTACTGAACACACTTGTCTATTTCTAGCATAACAAAGTTGAAATTTCCTTTTGGCACTGCCACTGCTCAGCTAAACTTGCTATTTTTCCATAAGCTTAAAAACAACATAAATACCATAATCACTTGGGACTGATCTAACAGTATGGTTATTTGATTCTACTTCTATAGCTTGCATCATAATATTATAAGGTATCTTTCTTGCAATTTTCTGAAATGTACAAACCAGGCATCAATGGTTCTTTCTTTCCAGCATAATTACAACAGGTACTTCCAGGAAAATCTTACACTGTGTCCTAGGTAGATAGCTGGGACTCAAAAAATATTAATTAAACGTTAATAAGTAACTTTATTAAAGTGGCCGACAAGGACAGTGATTACTGTCTGGGTAGAGGAATTATTGAAAACCCAATCTGGACAGAAGCATTAGACTAAAATGGCAAAGACTTAAGACATAAAATACTTACTAAAAATAATTTTAGCTTCCCCTTCTCTGGATACTCAAATTTTTATGAACAACCAGGATCAACAAATGAAGCAACGAAAATGGCACCCTTATTGTTTTGACTTTGTTAAGAGAATTCTATTAGTATTTAATTTGAATCCGCAAACAAATACCTTATGTATTAATTTACTAACCAGAATACTTATTTACTTTTCATTACAACCAGTGCCATATAGATAACTGTAAAACTTACAGATCCTCAGATAATACAGTAAGGTGTATCACCTACAGCACCAAAAACAAACTTTCTCAAAAAACTTAACAGTTTAAAATAAAAAAAAACAATCCCATTGTGAGAAATATCAGTGAAGTTTTTCTAATTAATTCCCACGAGAAGTGTATTGAGTAAAATCTCTCCACATTACGTAAACAGCGCAAAAACCTTGCACTTATTCACGAAATATCACCAACGTTACAGCCTACCCCGGTTTCCCTATACTGGATTAGACAAACATTACGGTTTTCTACAGACTGCACGCACGTTGTCCCTGTTCTCAGCCAACTGATATTTGGAGTCTCTGCTGTACGTATTTAACCATCACATTTCTAAAACAAGTATGTTACTAACTCAGCAACAAAATACTAATAATCGAAAATTGTTTATGAAAACACTACGTAATAGATTACCAATTACAGCGCAGTCCGCCTAAGACAAACACGAGTAATACGAAGTAAATCCTTCCTCTCACCTGTGAATAAATTCTATCTTTCGGTCGTTTTGCCTTCAAAGGTGATATGAAGTAGACGTAAGTTTTTCCCCTTCTGTACCTCAAGGATACTGCAGCACGTCTTGCGATTAAGCCTAGCACCTGTACAATATTTTGTCGTCGACTGTTTACGTAGAGACTAACGGCCATTGTTTCTACGCACTGTTTACGCCTTCAACCGTCTTCAGATCTGGTTTATAATGTACATCCGCTAACCGCCGCCATGTCCAACATTGATAAATAACGAAGACATTCATTCTTCGCCACCATCTTTAATTCTGAAAGATCTACGGAGGACTAACTGACATGCACACTATCAAACCACTATCATTCATTGCTGTCTACCTGAAACATATAGTAAGCAAAATAAAGATCTTGCCTCATTTACATTTGGACTTTATTCGCTGGCTGTGTATTCTTCGAACTACCGTCAAATCCAAGACGCCATCTTTCTAACTTCTCGCGTCTTGGATATGGCGGTGCGCAGTCCCCCGCTGTGCACGGCGTTACTTTTCATTGGTTGGTGGGCCCACGTGGTCCGTTACTAGGCAACTCGGCGGAATGTCGGTGATTCAGACGCTTTGACGGTAACACCTCAGATCTGCCGGGTTTGGACCTTGAGGGAAAAGAAGTGTTAACTGTCCGGAGAACGTTAAGGGAGGAGACAAGTCCAAAAGGTATTTGACTGAAGTCGACTGTTTTTGTTTCTATTTGAGTCATTGAACTGTTGATGTCTACCATAGCAACGTCAGCTCAGGTCACGCGCTGTTACCGAGACTTAGTGCGAGATGAGAATTTGTAGCGCGGGTCTCCAGGAATGAAGAATGGTGATGGTAGATGTGTGTGCAGGAGGACGCTACAGGGAATTCTAAAGTACCGCCGTGCAGCCACACGGGGTAAGAACCATGGTTGTTTATCTATTGATATTTGGCGCTCGAAGAGAGTACCGAACATGAAGTGCATACATACACTCCGCCAGGGGTGGGGTGCGCAGACGTATGTGGTTGACACGATCCTCGCTGGTCTTGGGCAGCTTTCCCTGGCATGAGAATTTTACTTTGTTGGTGCCGATCTTTCCGCCATTTTTAGAGTGAACCTTAAGAATGGTAGCGTGACTAGTACCGTAAAAACTCATTTATCCAGCACTCTTGGAGAATTGGTGTTGCCGGTTATATGAACGTTTACCAGTGATGAAAGGGATTATGCGTAAATTATAAAATGAAACAAACAAACCATATATAAGCAATGTTTAATCCGTAAAAATGATGTATGGAGAAACATTTTATATACTCTATTCACCAGTGAGTTAGTTGTAGTTATTTGAAGTGGAGCTTTGAGAATAGTTGTTTCAGCGGTATTGTGAGCAGCAATCTTCACTTAATAGTACTGTCACTGTGACTTGTGCTAAATTCCAGTATATTTAACAATTTGACTACAGTATTTTAAACTTAAAATCATCACTTGTAGGCTTTGATGTTGATTGGAGTGGATCAGCCGATGTTGCTGGGGTTGGAATTGCTGCTGAGTTTGTAGGAGCCAAACAAAGTTCCAAAGCTTTTCTAAATATTTTTGGATGTCTGCCTACTTCCAAGTCAGTTTCCTCTCTTGGGAAGTTATTGTGCAGAATGTGCAAGTGCATAATTTCCTTAGTAGACTAAGACGACTACTGCTTAGCAGACTTTAAGAAAGTTTCCAAACATTGTGCAGTAGTAGCCCAAGAAAGTTTGGTTTCTTGACCATGATCCCTTTATCAGAATCAATGTCAGTTTGGGTAGGAATGCTCTTAGGGTTTACACCCATGTGAATGATCTGGCTGTCAGTCATGGTTTGTGTCACTTCAACTTCTTGATCGATGTTCGCCGATTCTCCACCTCTTCATCCTGAAGTTGAGTGAGTGGGTTTGAGTGGTTTGATTATGAAGGACATCCATTATTTTCTTTGCTGCTTCTCTTCTGCCTTAAATTAAGGCTTTGAAGTTCGTCTTCATCAGAAGACCCTTTGGCAAACATCACTTCTGCCCACAACTTCCTCCAGGCCCTCTTCAAAATTGTTCTCTTGACAGTAGAACATGCACAGACCATCATAAAAATTGCATTCTTGATGTTGAAAGCAGACTGTAATTCTTGAAATGTGCCATCTACGTTTACGAGCTTCCTAAAACCCCTTCTGTAAATGGCTTTGAGATTCTGAATGATTCCCTAACCCATCGGTTGGATAAGGAAGGTTGCATTTGCAGGCAGGTAGATAGTAAAGTTGTTGCCAGAAACAAGCTCTGCTTCTGAAGGATGAGCTCAGCAGTTATCAAGCAATAAGAAAATATTTGTACCTTCGGGAAATCCACGTTTCCTCGGATTGTTCTTCACAGATGGAACAAAAGCATGGTGGAACCAGTAAATAAAAATTTCTTTATCCATCCATGCATTAGCTTGTGCCTTGTACTCAACTGGCAGATGAACAACACCTTTTAAAGCTCTTGGACGCTTAAACTTTCCAACCACAAGCAATTTAACTCTGTGTCCAAGTGGCATTGGCACAAGTTAGCACAGTTAAACAATCCTTTTGTTGTTAAACCCCGAAGCAACAGTTTCATCACCACCAGCAAGAGTTTATTTGGCAAACAGTGCCAAAAGAATCCCGTTTCATCTGCATTGTAGATGTTCGTTGTGGTTAAAACATGTTCCTCAATCAGTTTCCAGAAGAATTCACAATAGTGGTCGGCAGTTTCAGGATCGACAGATTGCTTTTCTCTTGACATGTCTAACTTTGTTATGCCATGCCATAACTTAAAGTAAGCTAGACAGCCATCAGACAAAACACAGCTCTAGTCAATTCCATTTTCCCTATGAACTCTCTTGATTTTTCAGTCAACATCGGGCCAGAAATTGCAGCTTCCTCTGATTGCTTCAAGGAAAATCACTCATACAGTACATTGTCCAACTGCTCCATCGTAGGTTACGTAAAGTACAGAATTTATCAACAGCTTTGCTAGTCTCAGAACTGGCCACAAACTTCAGCAACTCTGATTTCTGAGACTTGATTTTGTAGATTGTCGATGAACCAATGTCGAGGTTATTCATTATCTGGCTGTGTTTCTCGCCTTTGTCCAATTGCCGAATAATGTCTATTTTCTGAGTTATCATCAACACAACACACACTCCTCTTCAGTCCACTTCTCGTTTGTAATGTATCGCCATCCATAATTTCAGGATGTCTTAGATAAGCTGATAATCACTGCTAAAAGCTGGAGAAATTACAGATGCAAGACCGTGCACACACTGTTTGCAATCGATAACACACGCTGGAGCCACCTACCAGTAGTTGCCGAAAACAGTGGAAAAATGATGAGTGCTATCAGATGTCGGTTACTTGAACTCTCTGGATAATTCAATCTGGTTAAAATGGCTTTTTCTGTAGTGAGATAGTGAAAAGTAAAAGAACATGGTGAGAAGGAACCTGGTTAGTCATCAAGAATGTTGACAGTTCAGAGGACGTTGATTCACAAGCAAGGAAGCATTTGTTACATATCTGTTACATAATGTATGCTAGGCCTTTTGTCATCTTAAGATTACTTATCTCTCTAAAGAAAAAGCAAGCATTATGTACACAATAGAGAAAAAGCTGTCTACCTACTTTACAAATTTTCGGAGGAATCCTCAAGATATTTTCTAGAAGGGTCTTTGTAACTGTTAGTGACTGAACTAGCCACCTATTACTTTTTATATTTTCATTTTCGCAATTTTGAGAAAGATTTTATTATGTGAAATAAAAAAAACTTTTTAAATATGTTAGGCAAAATTAATTTGCAGTTATCTGATGCTATATATGTGTTATTGATATCAATTATCATCTTAAAAGTTATTCCTTTTTGTGTACATAAAATAAAAAGAAATATGAAATGAGGATAAAATCTTTCCCCATGGAAAGGTAGTAGTTCCTCTATGTATTTCTAATGAAAATGCTTTGGACTTTTTTTGTTCAGCTAGGTATATTACAGTAAAATGTTAATTTCTCAACTCATCTACGAGGATAAGACTATTGGATATTGGAACGTTGTCCTATGCAAATTAGATAAAACCTGTTGGAATAACAGTAAGTAAATACATATTGTTTAATTTAGTGTTAAGTTATGTAAATGTTTATATACCACTAGCAGACAAAAGTCTTAGAATGATGGCAGAACAAGCATAAACTGACACAAAATGTGTTTTGAAAAACATCTAGCATGGGCATTACAATAATCTGAAAAATGTTTTGTTCTTAATTAATATGTACACCAACATGATCAATAGTAAATATTCTGCATACATTTTTACGTTATGATGAAATTTGTTGGCAACAAAAGTTTAAGAACAAATCAAGCTTGTATTCAAAATGTTTTCACGAAAACCAAGTTTTAGAGATTATGAGGTAAACAGATCAAGGAAGTATTAGTATTTGGTCATACAACCATTAACATTAATGACAGCCTTACAGTGCTTAGACAAGGAGTCAACAAGAAAATCAAAACGGTCTCTGCAAATATCTGCTGAAGTTCGCTGAATAATTTGGAACATCTGTTACAAATTTACAAGTTTTTTATCTTATGTTTGTTTGTATTGTTCTATAGAATCTTTGTTGGAAGGAAGTGGCCTTCAGCTGCATGAATGATGTATGGTGCAAGGTATGGCCAGGACATCATTAAGCTGGCTCGTGAAACTGGGTGAAATCGATCCATTGATGTGAAGGAGCTGATGAATTGTCATGGAGCAGCTTACAAGGGTGTTAAGATTGAAAATCAACATTCTGTAGAGGAAAAGGAAGACGAAACTGATGGAACTCAATCAATAAGGAATTTAACGACAGCTTGTTATCAGAGAACATTGCCAAGATTAACAAGATCCTAGACATTCGGTCCAACAACAATCCTGATTGAGAACTCAGCAGCACCATCAAAGAGAGGTATTCTGGCAGACATTGCTTGCTAACAGGAAATGTTTTGAGAGAGGACACATCAGGCAAGGCGGTCTACTCTAAATGCCTTCTTCAACAAGAAGCCTGCAATCTGCAAGGATGTCACAACCAGGCTCATTCTCCCGGGAGTAGCTCCAACAATAGTCTTCTACCAATGCCTCATAGGAGCAGCAACAGCAGCCCAACGTGAGAGAGACCTCCCGGGTCCTTGGGGCCCCTCGGTGTTGGGTGGACCGGGCCGCTTGTCGGCTCGACAAACACCTCTCGGTAACGAGGAGGACTCGACAGAGAACAGGCCACTTGTCTTTATGGGGTGCAATGCCATTGACAGAGCCTTTTTCGGAAGTCCAACTCACTCAACAACAAGAGTAGCTTGGTTGACCGCCACAACCATAAACTCGGCAAATCTATGGATGCGCTGGTGCGCCTCCCACAATGTAGTCTAGCGCTTCTGAGGGTCATCCTTAGGCGCCTTGGGTAACTAACAACATCAACAACAGCAGGCTCCAACTAATGCACTGATGAGCACTTATTACATAAAAAATGACATCATCATCATTAAAAATCCTTCATTATAAAATGCTTCAACACATTTTTTCAAATATACAATATCACTAATATTAGTGCTATTACCGATTTCCCAATGAAGCACTCACGTGTCAATCATACGTAAGAAATGGTGATACTGTGAAGAATCCTCATTAGAACAGCATTATAATTACTTCCTATAGAACTATTTCACACAGTACTGTTTCCAAGAACATATCCAGTGTTATACATATATATTACTTTAGCAGTTTTTCTCCTGCATACATTGTGTTTAATATGCTTTCATCTGAAATATATAAAGCATCCAAAATCATTGCAAAATCAAGTTTAATTCAATAAATTAAGTGGTTAGGTTTTGGAGGAAATTTGTTATTGTGACTCATTATTTATTAAATAGAAAGCAATAAGCTGTTTGGATTATGATAGATCTTCTGTTTTATGTTATAGGTTGCATATCCCAACACGCTATGCTAACGTTTTCAATCACAAGCATTATGTTTGATGATTTCCAAAAATCTCTGATTGTCTGATCTTGGCCATACGCCTTATCCACCAGTTGCTCGAATGCAAGCTTCAGGTAGTATGCCTTAAAGTTAGCAATGATGCATTGGTCCACTGACTACAGAAATGTGGTTGCGTTTGGCAGAAGACAAACCACTTCCACTGTCGCTGAAGTGCATAGAGTCACCTGGGATGTTGTCCAGTAGTAACAGTGTTCTGGGTTCCAAGTTTTTTTCCTCTCAGTACCACACTTCATTGCGGGACAGTAAAGACACTACTGAAAAAGAGATCAGCTGTAACCCATACCTTGTTTGATTTCCAAACAAAAGGTAAAATGTTTCTTTGAGAATCCCTTAATGGCTTTGAGTGTACCAAAGTGGTAGATAAGCATGGGTTTTGTCTTGAAATCTCCAACAGGACCGTTAGTCGGTGTAAGTCTTGAACCTCGGTGCATGCTTTCTTTGCAAAAATGAGGCCAGTCTTATCAACATTGAACATGAGTTCTGGATGGCAGTTGCTGTGGTCAACGATAACCTTGTAAATGGCAGGGAATTCCCATGACACACCAGAGAGATACACACACAGTGTAGGTTTGTGCAGTGCTTAAACTTTTCAAACCAACCAAGATTTGCCTGGAATGTTTCTGAGGTTGATCTCTGATCTTCATGTTCTTCGAGGTATGTGAAGATGCTATTAACCTTCTCCTGGATTGTCATCTGGCATAGGAACAATGACACTGTCTCTGATCTTCAACCTAGATACTCAAGTAAGGTATTCCTCGAACAAGAAGATTTTGTTGCACCCAACAGTGTAGTTGGTTGTGCAGAAGCCTTTATCTTGTCTGGAACCTAGTCTAAAATTTGGTGCAATACATCATAAATTTTCCAGGTAGACAATTCTTTGGATTCTTGAAGTATAATTTTTTTTTCTTACAATAAAAATTACACCCATGGTGAAGACCATTATAACAAAGCAGCACTATTGGAGGATTTACTGTTTTTCCTTACAAAAGGTATACTTTGCTGTTTTTATCTACAGAAAAGCAAGCTGCTGAATAAGTGTTCAAAACTGAACAAGTTAGCATAGCTCCAAGGGAAAAAATACATCATCATCGTCTACTTTATCGAATCCTACTTCCTTTAATAGCTTAACAGATACGTTTTCAATTGTTGGCATCTCGGTCTCAAAGGCAGCAAAGTCATTGATGTCGTCTGCCCACAGCCTATGCCACACCCCATTCGTGCACTTGCTTGTTGCCCTCTTGCCAGGCGTCACTGACGCTATCAGTCACTTTCATTTCATTATATTATAAGATTTCCAAAAATCTTTAATTGCCTTGATAAGCTGTCTAAATGTGCCCCTCAGATAATATGCTTTAAAGGATGCAATGACCCCTTGATCCATGGGTTGAAGGATGGATGGATGTATTTGGAGGAAGAAAGACAATATAAACTGGCATAGATGTTGATACAGTCTCTAGGTTTTTGTGTTGAAATCATCAATGCTTTAGATTTATGGCCCTTTCCTGACAACATGTTTGACAGCTGGACAAACGTGATGGATGAACCAGTAACAAAAAAACAACCATCATTATGCAAACCTTTATATTTGCCATCCAGATAACTGGAAAATTATTTTTGGAGAGCCTTTCCACTGCCCTTGGTGTTTGAGAATATTAAACGAGAAGAGGCTTGAATTTCAAATCACCTGAGGCATTTTTGCTCAGCAATAAGGTGAGGCAGTTTTTAACAGCCTTAAAACCAGGTGTATATTTCTCCTCTCTGGTTATGAAGCTTCTGGTGTTCAATTTTTTCCAAAAGAGCCCTCTCTCGTAAACATTGAAAACTAAATCTGGGTGGTAATTACCTTCTATGATGGCTCTCAGTGTGTTTGGAAATTCGCGAGCTGCTTGGACATCGGCGCTACCTGCCTCATCTGTGATATGAACACTGAATTTTTGAACTTCTCAAACCAGTCTCTGCTGGCAACAAATGCTGAAGATTCCCTGCCACCTTCAGACTTCACGTGTTCAAAGAGAACTTAGGGCTTTCTCCATAATGTAAGCCTGGCTGAGTGGTATGTGATGCTGTGTCGCATCCACCCAAACACAAACTTTTTTTCCATAAACTCCATTACGATGCTGCTCATGCAAGTTAATTTCTTAGCAGTTGATATACCTGCTGTTTTAACTGAAGCTTTTATACTGTCTCCTTGGTTTAAGATGGTTTTCAATGTGGACTGAGCCATACCTAGCAAGTTTGCCATATTGCACCACTTCTCCACTGCCTCGACTCGTCGCATGGCTTGCATTTTTCGATTCAACAAGATAGATTGTTACTTCCTTCCTTTTAGTCACACACACACATCACTACCATTTGATGGCCACTTGGCTAGCATAGGGGCAGCTAATGAATATTTTCAATAATGGGAAATGGTGAGATATAATCTGTATGCATGTGCCAGGCATTAGGCTTGAACTGATGGCAATTTTTTTTTTTTTTTGTGCACTTTGTTCTGATTGGCTGAAATCAAAATAAAAGACCATGATGCTACATTCTTTTTTGATTCTCTTGGTTTCTTTGTTTTTTATTAATTTTTTTTTTAATTTTTAGCAAAAATAAGCGGTGAAAAATGCACTTTGTAATAAAGAAGCTTCTGTATAAGATATTGTCCAAAATTAGGTGCAGTACATTAGAAGTTGCCTAGGTAAACAATCTGTACTGATGTATCTTCAGAATAATGTGGAATAATGAAGCCACCTTTTACACTATCTAATATTTTTGGTGATTTGAAGTAGTCAGAAGGATTTAGAGGATGGCAAGTCTAATCCATCAAAATTATTACTTGTGAAATATGTGTGAAAGAAGATGCAGAAGTACACAGTTTAAAATTAAAATGCTACTGTCTGGTTTGAGAGGCTGCTGGTAAATCAGCAATGTATTAGATAAGCCATATTAATACACATTGATTTTGCACATTTAAAATGCATCTTTTACGTGTTCCTAGTTGACCTTAAAATCTTTGTTAGATCAGAATACACATTAGCCACCTTTTTGTTTTAGTTTCAGAGGGACAAACATATGCAGACTTGAAGTAAATAACGAACGTTTGAACACTTGATAAGATTCTCCACTGAGATAAGTGGACAAGGATGATGATGTTTCTGAGGCAAGCACTTGCATAACTCACTCATACCTCTAATACCTTGTGAAAGGAGCTGGATAGCCAGCTACAAGGATCACACCATTACTTCACAGGGATATCCTAACCCATATATGGGTATACACTGTCTAGTCAGCACCATCCAGTTAGAACTTTCTTAGTTAATTAAAATAGATCATAATACCTGCATCAAATGTTGGAGAGGAAAATGCCTTGGTTTTCTCTTAAGTTTTTACTGTATGGATAAAAATTAAAACCAAACAAGCATTTTCTTGAATAAATATATCATGTTCACTAGTTAATTTATGCTCATTTAAAATACAAATTTTTTGTTCTTGTGCCTCTAGAAAATATAATTTTTATTTAATTTATACTTAAAATAACAAGAAAAGTTGGGCATCAGGGTTTAAAAGAAAAACACTGCTTTTCCAATTAATACTTTAAAATATTTTACAATTTTGGTTAAAAGCTGGATTTTGTTGTGGCTTGAAGAGGTTGTATTCTGGTTGTTTCTACTAAGCAATTCTAATGATAGTAACGATTTGGAGTCTAATCATAGAATATCTCAGGTGTCACCATTGTAGATGACCCAAGTATGATATGTGCATGTGCATGCTAGCTTGTGTGTGTGTGTGTTTTTTAATTCGTGAAAATGTTGTTTTAAAATTTATATAATGTACCCGGTAATTACAAATCACTATAAATACCTGTCACAATAGCTGAAAAGGGATTGATGTATTAGTGCTGTCATCTAGAAACAAACCAGCAAAAGTAATTATAAATATTATATTATTCCAATTCACTAGTAATGTTTGGAAAAACCTAAGAATTAAGTTTATATGGAACGTTGTAGTCTTGGAAACAAAATCAGTACATTAAGAACTGTTACATCATAATAGTGATGCATTACAGATAGATAGATTATTAGATCAGTCATTTATCTGTTGTATTTATACCTAAAGAGTCTCTCTTAATTTAACTCAGCCAAACTCAGTTTTGTGCTAAGCAGAAAAAAACTAAAAACCTTATCTGAATGTTAACATTTTTACTTGTTAAACTCAAAAATGTTATCTATTCTTTTTATGCTGGCGCTGGTATTTGTTATAGGTGCCGCTCTCTTTGCGATTGATTACCTTACTACAGCCTTAAGTGTGCACCACCTTAAGATCATTCAAAAATGATCCAAAAGTTAAAATGGAAATTCCAACAATTGATGATAAAACCCAGCACATCTATCTACAAGACAAGATGTTAATAGAAGATTACCAAAAACGATTTAAGTTAAAATGGATTGTTCAAGCTTATAATAGATTTGTAACAAGACATCCATTTAAATTTTTGCAAAAAGTGAATGCAGATGAATACAGCTATATTCGCAACATTTTTTTCCAAATGATTATTGGAAATTTGCATGCAAATAAGCGATGGAAAGATAAAATTGATATGCTACTGGAGGTAGAATATTGGTTTGAGAAGCCAGCTAAATTTCAAAAATGGGATCTTATTTCGCCACATATAGTAAGTAAAGATGATAAATTATGGGCAATGAAAGAAATTTTGACAATTTTCTGGTCACTGTTAGATGAAGCCAGCAACCATAGTTATTCTCAAGGAAGAGAAAAGTGGATATCACTCTACTCAAAAAATAACCCTATACTTGATATTGTAGTGTGGTGAACGGCATAATTATTCTTGCGGATATGGAAATTTGAACAAGCGGGAATGAAGATTCATTTGAAAATCCCAGTCAAGATAGGGTAATGATGGAAAGTCTTTATCTCAAAATGATAGCTCAAGCTTTGGGAGTGAAGATAAATGTATATGGTATAGACCGGGACACATGCATCTTCAAGCTACTTAACATTGTCAACAGTATGCCAAATCTGCCTGAAATCACTTTATTTTCTGATGTTTTAGAAAAAACCTTTAACACAATGATTATGAATGACTCTTCACAGCTTTTCAACCCCTCTGCTGATGGCACCATGATTACTGAGATTCTTATCACAGAATTTAGAAACAGCTTCAGGATTATGGGTTATGTAAAAGGTATGCCTAATGGAAAAGCTGGACCTTATAACAGATTTTTAAAAGAAAACCCTTCCTTTCCTTTTGTTTTGATAGTGAAGAGAGATGTAGCCAGTATCTATCGTAGCATAGTTGTTCAAATGTTGGCTTCGGGAATGGGATTGACAAAACGATGGAAAATGGATGCTGAAATGATAGACAAGTTAAGGCAATGCTTCAAACCAGGAAGTAGTTTAAGTAAACAAACACTTGATCCTAGTTTAATGGTAAAGGAGACAGATAGGTTATAAACAATGGAGAAGATTTTAAAGATATTTTGGGCTGTTTTAAGTGAAGCACAAACATACAGTTCTAATGAGGAAAGGGAGAGCTGGACTGTAGACCCTTTGAATTCCTACTCATTGTCAGATCTAGCCTTAATGGAAGCAGTGGTCATTCTTTTCCAACTTGAGTTGGCATTATGTAATATTGAATCATTTCCTACATCAGATGATTCATTCGAGAAATTTGATGTGTTAGCAATGGTTTAGGAATAAGCATTGCTCATTTCCATTTAAACAAAAACAAAAGTAATTTTACAGTAACTTTTATTTCAAATAAAAAAACGAGATTTCCCAATGGTGACTCTTCTTTGTGATGGTGTCAATTCTAGCTTAATTTTCATAAGCAAAAACTCAAAATTATTTAATCCATTAACCATAGAGCCTTAAATTTTGCAGAGGCTTATTTTAAAAAAGTCCTCACTGATTTCTGTACTCAATCTTTAATTGTTCATAGGGCATTCAATTATCTGCATGTAACAAGCATTTGCTTACGAAGTAAATTTATTGCAATTTCTTTTTTATCTTTATTTAATTAATTTTTTTGTTTTGTCGAATGTGATTTTGGTGTTTGAATCGTAAGTCTGCAGAGATCGTCCAGGATCCTGTAATTCATTTCTAGTGGGAAAGAACTTACTAGAAGAAAATGTAATAATGATTGTCCCATATTCTGTTTTAGAGGTGAAAGGAAACCAGACAAAATTCATGAACATTGCCATTTAAGAAGATTAAGGGAAGTATAGAGAAACAGTTAGACATCTAAGATAGGCTGAAGCGACCAGGAATCAAGCTTAGCTGTAGCTATGCCAAGTGAACTCAGTACAGGAACACCCCAGCTTACTTAGTGGTTATGTTCGAGTTTGCTATACATAAGTCAATTTTTACCTAAGTCGAGCCACTAGCATTAGCATCAGTTATACAATTTGGCGCCATTGGGTTTCAATGAAAAGATTTACGCACAACTAAACTCACTTGATGAATGTTAATGCACAACTGAGGACGTTGGAGAGGGATGCTGGCCAACTACCACACTCAGACCCCAGCTAGCTATATGTAGTGCTACGTAACATTTTTGCCATATCTCAAATTTGTTTTGGAATTTATTTACTATGATAAGTTGAATTTATACAACTCGGGGTATTCCTGTACATTTGATGATATGCTAACTTTTTTTTCTTCTCAAGGCTAGTATGGTTGTTATATGATAAATCGCTATATAAAAATTAGAAAAAGTGGTTTATCAGCAAAATATTTTGGCAATACTGACAAAACAAGTTTACAGTTACTACTACTTTTACAGTATTACCCACTTAGTTTATATGGTGTCCCCCAATATTTTCATAAATCAATGATGATGATGATGATGATGATTTAGAGAGAGATCGGAATTAGCAATAATCTCATCTAAATGAAAACGATTGTCCACTTTTTATGGATTTATCTGTTTGAGATTAAGATGAACACCAGTTCATGACAGAACCTGGCTTATATTACCAGATTTGATCTAATAGCTTTTCAGGTAACTTTTATAATTGGTTTATTGTCTGAAATGCTTAAAACTTGGCTTGTTTAATTTTTTTATTTTTCCTTCATGAGAAGATAGAAAAAGTATAAATATATATTGAAATAATAGGGAATTTGCAAAGATAACTTGCAAACGTCAGATGCTTTTTTTAAAATAATTATTATGCGGATGTATTTGCAATGGTCTTGATTATTCCCTGAAGGATTTTTGAATGCCAGGGGGTGAAATAGAAAACCTAACAAAGGTGCTGACATTTTCAATATTTTCCATGCCCAACATTCTGAGGAAGAATATCGAGTTCTTTCAAAGCCTCAAATTGTCTCTGGAAGAGGAACTTATGTTTTTCCTTGCAGATACGGTTTATATGATGGGTGACTTTAATTGTATCCCAGACCAAGCAAAGACCAGACACTAACCACAAAATGCATCTGTGCAATTTGGTCTGGTATATGTATTTAGAACTAAATATTCAGACACTAGGTCGAACACCGATAATGTAAAAGGTATTGCATAGCCACTAGAATAGACAGTGAGTGAGGGTTAGTGCTAAACTACCGCTTATCCTGCAGAATATTATGCATGACATGATTTCCTGGGCTAATCCCTCTAATGTTCGGGTACTACCTGACTAAGAAGCGTAGGACTCAATACTTGGTATCTCATCTCTCCTATTCTTACATGTTGAGAGTGTAAGATCGTTCTGAGAAGACTGTGGGACATTTGGAAACAAACCCCTCCAAAAAAACACGGAGCACAGAATATTGTCAAATCAGAAAGGCGTATAGGCAGTACATTAGATAAAATCTTAAATACAAATTTAAACTAGAACTAAATAATGTGGTATCAGGTTATCCCAATATATATATACAATCTATGCCATTAATACACTTAACAGAGATAGCTAGGACCAAAGCAGATGATAACGGAAGGACCAGAGTACAGGCTATTAATGAGGATGCTTGTAGCAAAGATTACTGTTGATTAGAGATATCAAGAACAAATATTTAAGCTAACAAGGGCCATCTAGTCACTGAGATGGGACATATCATCAGACAAGCAGCTCAGTATTATAATCAGCTGCATTGCTGGAAGGGGGGGGGATTGTCAAGAAGATAGGGACAATCTTTTAGGCATTAACAAAAGTAAACTAAACTCTGTAAAAAGAGTTTTGTGACTACCCCATCATCATCATCTTAGTGTCTGCCGCTAAACTGTCATCCCACAAGTAGCGATGTATCTAATCGTCATCTTCAGATCCTTCCAGCTGCTATAGAGTTTTGTTCTGAGTGGAGTAGCTGTTGGCCACATTTTCAGTCTCTCTCCTTCCAGAAGTGAACATCTCTGTAGAATGTGTTCAGCTGTTTGATCCTCTTGACCACAGGAGCAGGTTGGTGAAGGTACCAGCTTAATCTTTTGGCTCATGTGAGCATTGAGCTGATTGTGTCCAGTTCAGAGTCTCACCAGAGTCACTTGTTTGTCTCTGTTCAGTAGGTGGTAGTCGACCCTTTGTGTCCGAGGCCCAATAATGCTCTGATGATGATCCTCTTCTTCCAAAAGCTAATGCTGTTGTCTGGTTGGTCTTCCTGTGCATCAGCTTTTGCTAGCTCATCTGCTTTCTCGTTCCCTGGTACTCCACAGTGGGCTGCTCTTCTGGTTCTTCCAACTAGCTGTAGAGCATTGGCCAGATGGGGAAGCTTATCATTCTCCAGGGCCTGAAGAATGGAAAGGGCATCTGTGAGGAAGACCACTTGGTGACATTGATCCACTGATGCCTGTATCATGGAACCAGCCTGCTCGAAGGCTTCAGTCTCTGCACGGAAGTTTGTGCAGTATCTGCTGGTGGCAACACTTGCAGTTGTGGTCTGACCTCCAGGATACTTAATCAGGATGCCAGCACCCCAACTGGTCACAGCATTGATTGCTGATCCATCTGTATATACATGAATCCATGCTTCTGATGGGCATTTCTCTCCAATCATGGCCAAGGTGAGAGCTCTTCACAAATGTCATTCTGTCTTTCCCCTGGTATGACAGCAGGGACTGAAGTGTGGACTTCCATGTCTGAATGGTCTGAGACTCATGGTTCTGGCTGTTGGAAAGGAATCAGTGGGGATGTCTCCTTTGGCAGGTCTTCCTGTTGTTGTCAGAACAGTTTTTTGCTCTCATGGACAAAGCTGCTCCTCTTCAGCCAGTTCTTGGTAGGACTATTCAATTTCTGCTTCATGGGATGGTCTGGCAGACATTTGTATTTCTCAGCCAGTATCAAGATCTTTTCTTTCCTCCTTTGACTAAGAGGATGGATTGTAGTAAGCTGCTCCATCTCTCTGATAGGTGTTGACCTCAAAGCACCTGTAATGAGCCGCAAAGCCTGATTCTGCACTATATCGAGGACCTGCAGATTGGTTCTGGTGGTGGTTGACCATGCAATGGAGCCATATTCAAGGTGGGGCCTTACTGTTCCCTGGTATACTGTCTTCAGTATCCTCTCATTCGCTCTTCAGGCGGTGCCTGCCAACTGTCTGCGGATTGTTTGTCTTTTGTCAAAGGTGACACCAAGGTAGGTTGCTTCTTCATCCACTCTCAGAGGTGTTCCTCCAATGACCACCCCATAACTGAAACTAAATTAAAAGATGCTATTTGGGGATTAAATATCAATAGATTCCCAGGAAATGGCTCTCTTCTGCCAAAATTTTATAAAAGAATTGAATGTCTGTTAGTTACCATAGCCAATAATGCATTTGAGCCTGGGATTTTTTCAATTAGTCGTCACAGAACTGCTGTCTTAATAACTGAAGGTCAGTCTCCTAAATAAGGATTATAAGATTATAGATGAAGAGTTAAAGAACTAATATAGGTTATGCATAAAATTATAAGTGAGGATAAAACCTTTTTCAATTAAACATCAGTCCATCTCAGACTCCCTCAAACTTATTAGAAAAATTGTGTGTAGAGTAGACTAGGAGGGCCCCCCCCCTCAACTGTCATGTTAGCAGTCGATCATATGAAATCATTCAGCAGCATTTACTGGATATATCCATTCAGAAAACTTTAAAAGTTGGGGTTCTACAAAGTTATGCTACACCAATAACCATAAAGAGTCTGTGACAATGACGTTAAGTCATCTTACATTAAACTCTCTCGCTGAACTCAGCTCATCTGCTCTCTTATTGTGATATTATACATAATCATTACAGGAATACTGGTCTGAATAGCCATAGCAGATAAATAAAATCTAAAATTATCCTGGTGCCGATGACATCATCATCATTATACAAAAGGTGAAGAGCATTCTGGCTATGTTTGATAAAGAATGTGTACGAAGATGCATCTAGCATCAACAAATTGATGACAATAAAACACCGAGAGCATGGCTAGTTTCTCCCCAGCATCACTACTCTGTTTTAGTATCAGGTGTGTTGGGGCAGAATAAAGATTCTGACTTTCCCTAGCTACCCACATAAAACAGTTGAGAACTGGCAGTAACCAGTTGAAGATATAAAATGTAAGTTAAAGGTCTGGCAAGCTTATAATCAATCTCCTAGTAACTGCTATTTAATAATATAGGGAAAAAACCCAGAGTAATGCCAAACTGTTGATTTCTTGTTGCAAAGGTGTAAACATCTGCTGAATAAACAGGTGATCCACCTTACCAGCAGATTAGAAAAGTCCATAAATCTAGACATTTTCTGGCTGTGTTATGATATCCATATTTGGAAAAAATGAAAATATGTTACTGAATATAAATGGATGAATGATTTATGGAAAACAGAAATTACACAATCAGTAGCATAAACTAACAAAACTGACTTTAACAAAAAAACAGAATAGCAAATAATAAATTACTCTCTTTTCTGTCATGTAGTATTGTTGTTTCCAGAACCTATTTAGATAAATATTTTTTGAAAAACATACATATAAAGCATATTTTCAACAACTAGAATGAAAAGTGGTTTCAACAAAAAGACTAATCATGGTGACAACACAAAAATAAATTATGCACATGCAAAGATTTTAGAGATTGTATCTTGTTGATAGTTATATAAATCTAAATAGAAAATTTAAATAGGTGGTGTATGGACAAAGCATTCTCTCTTTAACTGTTTGCACAGTATTTGATGCTAAATTAATCTCCCGAAAACAATATAAAGAGTATAATGACAGTTTAAACATACATTGCTTTATTCATAAACAAACTGATTCATGTTTCTAAAAGATTCTTAAAATGGATCGATTAAAATTACTATTTATAAATACATCTAAGGTCAAGAATTTAATACGATAAAATTGATCACATAGGTGGCATAGAGACCTCAACATAAAAAGGAATAAATAAAACAGGAAAATCAATAAATGTTGAATATTTACTGCCTGCTTAAAGAATCCAGATTTTAAGTAAACAATTGCTACAAAATTGTGGAATAAATTTTCATAAATTGAAATTACACAATTAGCATCACCTTAGAAATAGAATTTAACTAAATTACCTTATTGATAAAATAAATCTGTCTTAGGTAACAAGACTATTGCATCAATAAGTTTTGAACTTTGTGCAAACTTTTCAGCTTTCCTATCTCAGCCTGGTTTCATCTGAATGTCCTTTACATAAGTAGTGAAGATTTGCAGTAAACTGACTTGGTTACTAAAGAAAAAAAACAGAAAAAGCAGGCTACCAATTTCTCCAGATTTTATTATCGACAAATATTCCTAATTGTCATTGAACTAATATGTACAATAAGATAACGAAAAAACATTCAATAGAAAATAAACCTATAGATTAACATGGAATTGAAGAAATATTCACCATTATAAGTTCATCCTTCTTGCTAATAATGTTGTGTGTTTAAGGAAAGGGCAGATTCTTTGATTTCTGCTTTTTAAACGGATTCGTACACTAACAATTTTCTGTCAGATCATATGGAACTGCTATGATTTGCAATTAGAATGTCCTGTTAGATAATCAACTAAAATTTGTATGTTCAGAGACAGTAATGTTTAACTCATTGAATATCACCTGGGGTCAATTTCCACCCCCCTATTACACAGCATATGTTGAGCCAGAGGCCTGTGACATACAATACCTTCAACAAATCTGCACCTCTACATGTTTTGCAGTGTGTGCACTTAAAATACAACCAGTTCACTGACACTAAAACTGATGTGGTGCATGGAAGGTTAAAAGACCAAAGAAGAATGGACACAATTAAAAGATGTAAATCTGGGTATTTATCTTTGTATTTCAATCAGCAAACATCAGAAGAAAAGAAATTAGAACAAAACAAAACCCATGAACAGTAGGCAATATATTTGTGCATATTTTCATAGCATGTTACAGTTGCTGATCACTTTTTTATTTACTTGAAATTATTGCTAATTCCCATCTTTCTGAAAATTATCTAATATTTTCCAATGAATGTGTATTTTTGTTTTTGTTACAGTTTCACAATCCAAACCGTAGCAAACCCCTAACTTTTCAGTGTAGGTATTTCCCAATCTGAAGCTACTGCACATTAGCCTAAAGACATTTATCTCGTGCGGTACCAGTTTCCCAGCTTGGTTTATCATCTTATAAATCTAGGAAAATGTTGTCGGCATCCTGTATACTAAGCTTTAATATAGTGCAAGTAGCTGTTATGGTCGATCTGTCACTACTATTAATTATTTGGCTGCTAACCCATTTTCTTAAATAACAGCCATAGCGACCTAGTAATTATAAGCAGCATGCAAGTGTAGTGAGTTCGCTCGGCATAGCTACAGTCCTAGGCTTGATTCCTGGTGGATCCAGCCTATCATAGATGTTTAACTGTTTCTGTAGATTTTGACTACTTTCTTTTCACCGCTCAAACAGAATATAGGACAAGCATTACATTTTCTTCTAGTAAGTTCTTCCCCGCTATAAACAAATTACGGGATCTTGGCCAATCTCTGCAGAAACACAATTCAAACAACAAAACAACAAAATGTTTGACTGCCTAAAATAAAACAAAAATCAAAATTGCACTAAATTTATTTATAATCAAATGATTGTTGCACACAGATAGTTGAATGAACTATGGAAAAAAATATTTATATTGAAATCATTGTCATTTATTTTAAAAGCAGCTTTGCAAAATTTAAGGTTGTATGGTTCATGGAGTAAATAGTATCGAATCTTTGGTTGATAAAATTACGACAGAGTCGTCGTTATCACACACAATAGAGACCAAGGGAAAATCATCTTTATCATTCAAGATAGTTATTAATTCATAACTATCTTTTTTTCATTTAAATGAAAATACGGAATACCTATTCCTAAACTGATGGCCAAATATTCAAAATCTTTTTTCCAGTAGATTCTTTATGAAATCAGTATAATATTGATTGCCATTTCAAGGCGACAAAGAATCATCATAGCCTCCATCAAGATTGGATCCAAGAAAGAGTAGGAGTTGAAGCAGCAGTCTAAAAGCCAGTTCTCCCTTTCCACATTAGAATTGTATGTTTGTGTTTCATTTAGAGCAGCCCACAAAATTTTTAAAATCTGCTCCATTGCCCACAACTTATCTTCCTTTGATACAAATACACAATGATTCTTGTATATGACAAAAAAATTTCTTTTTTGTAAACCAATACCTTAACTGTTCTATCAGTTCAGCTACTGATTTCCATCGTTTTGTCAATCCAATTCCAGAAATCATCATTTGAACGATAATGCAACGAAAATATACGGCCTCATCGTTAAGTGGTATGTGAACAAAACAAAAAAAAGGATAGTCTTTTAAAATTTTAATAAATGGCCCAAATTTATCGATGGGTATATATTTTATGTAATCCTTCAAAGGTATCTTTACCTGCAGTGGAACACATTTTACAATTTTATCATCTAAAGCACCTCTAAACAAAATTCGGGAGTCATTTTTCAATTTTGTAAGAAGAAAATCAATCTTTGAAATTCCAGCAGCAGAACAGTTGAAAAGTTGTGATGAGTGTTTCACAATCATTGTGTCAAAGGTTTCTTCTGAAATATCAGAAAATAAAGTGATCTCAGGCAGATTTGGTAAATCAATATTATTCTTAATTAACCTGAAGATGCATGCATCTTGGTCTACAACATATATATTTATCTTCACTCCCAAAGCCTGACCTATCATTTTCAAATAAAGACATTCAATCAGTACTTTATCTTGGTTGGCATCTTCAAATGTGTGTGTTTGCCCACTTGTTAAGATCTCCATATCTGTGAGAATAATTATACCGTTCACCACTACAATATCAATTATAGGGTTTTTGTTTAGAAAAAGCGAAATCCATTTTTCTCTTCCTTGAAAAGAACTATGCCTGCTAGCATCGTCAAACAGTGACCATAAAATTGTTAAAATTTCTTTCATTGCCCATAATTCATTTTCTTTGTTTACTATTTGTGGTAAAATAAGATTCCATTTGTAAAATTTAGCATGCCTGGCATTCCAGTATTCTATCTCTTCTAGCATATCTCTTTTATCTTTCCATCGTCTGGTTAGATGCAAATTTCCAATAATCATTTGGACAAAAATGTTACGAAAATGACTGTAGTCATCTGATTTTACTTTTCGTAAAAATTGATGCTTGTATTTTGCTACCAATTGAATATAAGCTTGAACAATCCATGGTTTATCAAGTTGTTTCGTGTAATCATCAATTAAGATCTTGTCTTGTAGATAGATGAGCTGGTCTTGATCATCAATTGTTGGGATTTTCATTTTCAGTTTTGGATCATTTTTGAATGATCTAAGGCGGCGCACGCTGGAAATGGTAGTTAAGTAATCAATCCCAAAGAGAGAAGCACCTATGACAAACATCAGCACAAAAGTACAAATAATGGATAACATTTTTCCTTGTTAGACAGAAATAATTTAGTTCCTTGTGCTTAGCACAAAATTGAGTTTGACAGATTTAAACGAAATGACTGTTTAAGTACAAAGGATAAATAACTGATCTAATAATGTGTCTGCACTGCATCACTATTCTGACGTAACAATTCTTAGTGAACTGATTTTGCTTCCAAGACAACAATGTTTGGTGTAAACATTCTCTGAGGTTGATGCAAACATTTCTCGTGACTTTGAAATATACACTCTTTGTTTGTAGCCTACAGTACTAAAACACAGATCCCATTTCAGCTATTCGGAAAGGTATCTATAGTAATTCTTAAAGAAAGACAACATCTCTGTCAATTAGGATATACAGCAAGCCTGTGTGCACATGCACATACATATTATTCATCGATCATCTACAAAACTGACATTAAGATGTTCTATGGTTAGTTTCCTTTCTAAGCTTTACCGTTAATCGTCATTAAAAAGAAGCAACCAAATTTAAATTTCTACATTTCAAAACAAATTCCAGCCTTTTTATAGGAAGATTTAAATATTAATTTGGAGAAAAATGTTACGAAAATGACTGTATTCGTCTGCTTTTACTTTTCGCAAAAAATTATATATATATATATATATATCTTGTTACTAAACTATTATAATCTTGAACAATCCATGGTTTATCAAATTCTTTTTTGTAATCATCTATTGACATCTTCTCTTGTAGATAGATGAGCTGGTCTTGATCATCAATAGTTGGGATTTTCATTTTCAGTTTTGGATCATTTTTGAATGATCTGAGGCAGCGCACACTGGAAATGGTAGTTAAGTAATCAATAAAAAAAGAGAGAAGTTCCGATAACAAACATCAGCACAAACATAAAAATAATAGATAACATTTTTTTGTTAAACTAAAACATGTTAACGTTTAGAAAACGTTTTTAGTTCTTTCCACTTCGCACACCGACCGAGTTTGAGTGATTTAAAAAAAAATGGCTGTTGACGTATAAATACAGCAGATAAATAACTGATCTAATAATGTATCTGTAATGTGTCACTATTATGATGTAAAGGTTCTTAATGTACCGATTTTGTTTCCAAGACTATAATATTTGGTGTAAATATTCTGAGGTTTTCCCAAATGTTACTAATGACTTGGAAATATATAATTTTATAATTACTGTTGCTTGCTTGTTTCTAAACTACAGCACTGATACACCAATCCCTATTTAGCTATTTGCAAAGGTATCTATAATGATTTATAATTATCAGGTACATCATCTATTTTTAGAGAAACAACAACTTCATCAATTAAAAAAAAAAGTTAGAGTGCTTGCACCTCCGACTTTTCATGGATGGGTCACCTACAAGAGTGAATCCTAAGAAAACATTCTATGAATAAATTCCCAATCTTTACCATCAATTAAAACTACTTGCGGAAACAGATAGAAAATAAAACTATTCAAACCAAAAGAAAATTCAGCTTTTAAAGGCTAAAATATTATATGTATAAATTAAAAGGGTTAAATTTGGTAAAGGCACAAGAAAAACAAATTTACTTTTCATCGTTATTTTAAATAAACGTCTTAATTAGTGAACATGCTATACTTAATCAAAGGTGGCTGGCTACTTTGATCTTAGGATTTTAGCCATAATACATAGTTGAAACATAAGAGATAACAAAGCATTTTTTTGCAATGCCTAGAGCAAGTAGTGTGAATTATTTTAACTAACTAGGAAAGTTCTAACTGCATTGTGATGATTGGACAGTGGATGGGATGTGGTGCAGCTAGATCGGTTCTACATTTGAACATCATAGCTGTTCACAAATAAGGGCAAGGCTACACCTGTCACAATTGTGATATGTGGTAGCTGGCCACCCAACACAATCATAAGTACAAGAGAAGTGAGATTCATCCAAGTGTTTGCTCAGAAACAGAAACAAAACATGAGAGAACCATATCAGAGCGGTCGAATGCTTCTTATTTACAGCCTGTTTGCCTTCCTTATTTGAAACTAAAACAGATAAAACGAAGGTGGCTAATGCGTATTCTGACCGAACAAACATGCTAAGGTCAGCTGGGAACATGTAAGTGCATTTTAAATGTGCAAGATCAATATGGCTTATCTAATATGTTGCATGATAACCAGCAGTCTGACAATACAACCCAGACAATAGCATTTAAGCTTTAAATTGTGTATTTCTGCAACTTCTTTCCCACATATTTCGCTAGTAATAATTCTGATGGAGGAGAATTACCATTCCCTAAATCCTTCTGACTACTTAAAATCACCAAAAATATTAAATAGTGTAAAGTCTGGTTTCATTATTCCATATTATTCTGAAAATGCAGATGTGCCTAATTTTGGATTAGATCCTATATTTCCTGCCTTTGTGATAGAGAAAGACCAAGTGGATGATCATGCCAACATTTCCTGCAATGTAGACATCTCGGACAGTCAATCAGTTTTCATTTGAATTTATTTTGTCCAGTTGGGAGAGTCTCGTGAATAATTTTCAAATGTATCAGAAATATGATTATCAGTGAGACACTTATGAAAATATTTAATTTATACCTGGGAAGGCTGCCTGGATCTAGGTACCCATGCTGCAATGATATGAAATAGATGGCTTTAACTGATAAATATTTTCCTATTCTTATTGAATTTCTGTTGGCACTAGATTAATGTATTTCTGCTTAAAACGTGCATTTTTTTTTTGTTTTTTTACAGATATTTGTATTAAATGCAAGGCTAGCCATTTCAAATACTCCTCCTCAGTATCAATAGCAGGTTTTGCTCATATTTCCTGTTTACAATAAATGAGTATTAATCATCCAGATGAGGGCCAGATTTACTGGGGTGCAAACAGTGCAGCTGTACCAAGGCCTCCACAAGCCTTGTAGGATAAATATATACTTATAGCCTATTACAGCTGGGTGATGGAAAGTAGCAAATGGGTGGGCATCTATAAGACTATATGCTGCTTTCTACCCCCATTCCATCCCACCAACAGAAAACCACACCTGTTCAAGAAAACTAGCCAATTTTTCAAGCATTTTCAAAATCACAAGTTCTGTCTGTAGGAGTAAAGTAAATGCACATTAGATTCTACTCTTAATCTAAATGTTGCATTACAAAAAGATACTTCAGGTATTATGATCTTTGCACAAAGTTAAACACAGGGCGTCCACATCGTCTGGAATCAGAGGTCACTAAAGAAGGTGGAACGTATTTTCATTTACCAGATGTTTTTTATGCTCACATAAAAAAATCGATTACAGTAAAATCTCGATTTAACTGGCTAATAAGAGGGAAGGGATGTCCATAAATGCAGGAAGTCCATTAAATATGGATGTTTATATACACTGTTTACACAAAAGGCTCCCAAGCAAAAAATTTTTTGCACTGATCAACACGGGCTTTTGTCGGGAGTACCAGACAGCATTTGTTGTTTCTGAAGTCCATTGAATGGTAGTCCCTGAAATCGAGGTCTTACTGAACCTCAGTTTCAAGAACACAAGCACATACTGGCATTCCTATCATTTTACTCCTAAACCATTGAGCTAGGATTACTAGGTGGATTGCCTCAACCTTTATTTTCTGTTTCAGGTCACAAGTGGCTTGTCTACCCTTATCTACATATATATTTTTAGATGATGGATTATAAATATCCAACAGTTTTATCTTTTTCCTTATTCTGACTAAATCCATGACAGTCAGAGGATGCGTTGTTTTACTTGGAACAACCTGACAAATTCAGTTTTTGATATTTTTTTTTTTAGGTTCAAAAAAATTTTATTTAAATTTCGATTAGTAACAAAAATTGATAATTTTTTTTAAAAAGAAAACTTATGGTCTTAAAGAATTTTAGCCAAAATTAGTTTAAATTGAGACTGCGAGCCGGCTACCCAACCTACTCCGTCTCTCTCTGGAGGTAGGATTTTCCCAATGCTCTAACGAGTAGAAAGGTGTTTTCTCACCCAGAAATTTGGAGTCGAAAGAATTTAGTGAAACAAAAGCATGTATTTATCTTATTTACTTGTAGCTCCTTTCTTCACAGCATGCGTACCTGAAAATAAAAGCTTTGTCGACGTATTGCTCACGAAAAGTTACTTATTTTAAAATCGTTCATTAGTTTTTGATACTTAGCCAGCAGCTTACCTTTCTGTAGATAAAACAACTAAAGTGTACCTTCTGTAAGAAAATAAGTAAGAAAAATTTACTAGAATAACTTTACCGTACTGTAATGTATCAAAGAGAAAGCAATATGCTATGAAGCTAAATCGTTTATTATAAATGTTATAAGTAACATATTTTAAACCACTGTTCTGTTCTAATTTATAATATTAATATTGTTCTGCCTCAAATATTGAAATTTGCACATCGAGTTACATGAGAGTAGTAAGAAATGCTAGTAAACTCTGAAATGTTTTAAACATATTGTCTAATGTGGGTTATCAAATGGCATATGAAGTTTATCTTTAAGTGTAATTGTTTCCACGTGAGCCACAGTAATCACAACAATGTCTATAGCTTTGATTCTTCTATTAGGAATGCAGCAGATAATAAATATCTTGGTGTGACTGTTCCTCATAATTTGAAAAGGGATGATCTCAGTATTCAGATGAAAGGTACAGTAATTGCATCTTAGGATTAATGAACAGAACTATTTGCACGAAAAGAGGTTCAGTCCCTTATTCAAAGCTTTAGTTAGACTGCATTTAATGTATATAGTGAAGACTTGGTTCCCTGTGAACACTGACAGTTTGGAAAAGGTTCAAAGGCATTCTACAAGAATTGCTGTTAAGCAAAACTGAAACATTCTACTCTTGCATATTAGATTGTGAGAGATCTTATGATGACTCTGAAAATTCTAAAACATCAAAAAATGCAAACAAATTTATTTTTTGCCCTCTTCATCTTATCAAACAACAGGGGAACATAGTCACAAATATTTTAAGAATAGCAATTAGCTAGATTTCCATAGGCAGTTTCTCAGTAATACAATAGTGGATTTACAGAAAGAATCTGCCTGGCTCACAAGTACAGTAACCTACAAGCAGTACGTTTATACATGCATTCAACAGGTACTAGTGGTGTTGAAACGATACCCGGCCGAGAGAATATCATCTACAGCGGACGCTTTTCAGCTGGGATTTATTCAAACGTCCATTTGGTGCATCAGGGACAGAGACTTTATGGAACTCGTGAAACTTCTAACTCCTCTGTGCATTACTTTATTATCCTGTGCTGAGTGAAGCCTTCAAAGCTTCAATCTAATACATTTTATACTGAGATGGCGGAAAGATCGGCACCAACAAAGTAAAATTCTCATGCCAGGGAAAGCTGCCCAAGACCAGCGAGGCACGTTTCAACCACATACGTCTGCGCACCCCACCCCTGGCGGAGTGTATGTATGCACTTCATGTTCGGTACTCTCTTCGAGCGCCAAATATCAATAAATAAACAACCATGGTTCTTACCCCGTGTGTGCTGCACGGCGGTACTTTAGAATTCCCTGTAGCGTCCTCCTGCACACACATCTACCATCACCATTCTTCATTCCTGGAGACCCGCGCTACAAATTCTCATCTCGCACTAAGTCTCGGTAACAGCGCGTGACCTGAGCTGACGTTGCTATGGTAGACATCAACAGTTCAATGACTCAAATAGAAACAAAAACAGTCGACTTCAGTCAAATACCTTTTGGACTTGTCTCCTCCCTTAACGTTCTCCGGACAGTTAACACTTCTTTTCCCTCAAGGTCCAAACCCGGCAGATCTGAGGTGTTACCGTCAAAGCGTCTGAATCACCGACATTCCGCCGAGTTGCCTAGTAACGGACCACGTGGGCCCACCAACCAATGAAAAGTAACGCCGTGCACAGCGGGGGACTGCGCACCGCCATATCCAAGACGCGAGAAGTTAGAAAGATGGCGTCTTGGATTTGACGGTAGTTCGAAGAATACACAGCCAGCGAATAAAGTCCAAATGTAAATGAGGCAAGATCTTTATTTTTGCTTACTATATGTTTCAGGTAGACAGCAATGAATGATAGTGGTTTGATAGTGTGTCTGTCAGTTAGTCCTCCGTAGATCTTTCAGAATTAAAGATGGTGGCGAAGAATGAATGTCTTCGTTATTTATCAATGTTGGACATGGCGGCGGTTAGCGGATGTACATTATAAACCAGATCTGAAGACGGTTGAAGGCGTAAACAGTGCGTAGAAACAATGGCCGTTAGTCTCTACGTAAACAGTCGACGACAAAATATTGTACAGGTGCTAGGCTTAATCGCAAGACGTGCTGCAGTATCCTTGAGGTACAGAAGGGGAAAAACTTACGTCTACTTCATATCACCTTTGAAGGCAAAACGACCGAAAGATAGAATTTATTCACAGGTGAGAGGAAGGATTTACTTCGTATTACTCGTGTTTGTCTTAGGCGGACTGCGCTGTAATTGGTAATCTATTACGTAGTGTTTTCATAAACAATTTTCGATTATTAGTATTTTGTTGCTGAGTTAGTAACATACTTGTTTTAGAAATGTGATGGTTAAATACGTACAGCAGAGACTCCAAATATCAGTTGGCTGAGAACAGGGACAACGTGCGTGCAGTCTGTAGAAAACCGTAATGTTTGTCTAATCCAGTATAGTGGGAAACCGGGGTAGGCTGTAACGTTGGTGATATTTCGTGAATAAGTGCAAGGTTTTTGCGCTGTTTACGTAATGTGGAGAGATTTTACTCAATACACTTCTCGTGGGAATTAATTAGAAAAACTTCACTGATATTTCTCACAATGGGATTGTTTTTTTTTTATTTTAAACTGTTAAGTTTTTTGAGAAAGTTTGTTTTTGGTGCTGTAGGTGATACACCTTACTGTATTATCTGAGGATCTGTAAGTTTTACAGTTATCTATATGGCACTGGTTGTAATGAAAAGTAAATAAGTATTCTGGTTAGTAAATTAATACATAAGGTATTTGTTTGCGGATTCAAATTAAATACTAATAGAATTCTCTTAACAAAGTCAAAACAATAAGGGTGCCATTTTCGTTGCTTCATTTGTTGATCCTGGTTGTTCATAAAAATTTGAGTATCCAGAGAAGGGGAAGCTAAAATTATTTTTAGTAAGTATTTTATGTCTTAAGTCTTTGCCATTTTAGTCTAATGCTTCTGTCCAGATTGGGTTTTCAATAATTCCTCTACCCAGACAGTAATCACTGTCCTTGTCGGCCACTTTAATAAAGTTACTTATTAACGTTTAATTAATATTTTTTGAGTCCCAGCTATCTACCTAGGACACAGTGTAAGATTTTCCTGGAAGTACCTGTTGTTAATTATGCTGGAAAGAAAGAACCATTGATGCCTGGTTTGTACATTTCAGAAAATTGCAAGAAAGATACCTTATAATATTATGATGCAAGCTATAGAAGTAGAATCAAATAACCATACTGTTAGATCAGTCCCAAGTGATTATGGTATTTATGTTGTTGTTTTAAGCTTATGGAAAAATAGCAAGTTTAGCTGAGCAGTGGCAGTGCCAAAAGGAAATTTCAACTTTGTTATGCTAGAAATAGACAAGTGTGTTCAGTAATGAGCAGGTCGAAGATTTTCTTTGGATTATATGTTAAGGACCTCAAGATATTTGCACTTCAGCTACATGAAGATCTGTTGAAGGTTTTGTGTCATAGCCCTTTGGCTCAACATGTACTAAGTAACAGAAGATGCCAATTGATCCCAGATGGTATTCAGTGAGTTAAATATTACTCAGAAGACAGGCCAACTGGAAATCATAGTAGTAGTTCCATATGATCTGTTAGAAAATTGCTAGTGTACGAATCCAGTAAAAAGTACAAACTTTTTAAAATCAGAAGACAAAGGATTTGTTCTCATTTTCTTATACAAAACGTTATTAACATAAATAAAGCCTCGTAATTGTCAATGTTTGCTTTTCATTTTGAGAACAAAATAATAAAATCTTTATTCATGCTGATAAAACATTGCACTTAGATAAAATTTCTTTAGATCCAAGTCGATCTGTAAGCTTTTCTTCCTTTGGATAGTTTTTCCATTACCCATTGTTTGTATCAGTTTGAGAAAGATACAGTTATCCAACATCAATAAAGTCTCAAAAAGTCATAGGTCTGCATATTTTGTTTTTCCTTTGTAAGCAAGTCTGCTTGCTTTAAATCTAGACTACTGACAGAAAGGACATTCAAGTGGAACTGAACAGCTGTAATGATATCTGGCCAGGTTTCAGTTGGATTCATTCCGGTACTAGGTTAGAGAATTAAAATCAGATTTATGCATAACGAAGTAAATGTGTGAAAATTGAATGATTTTGAATAAAAAATGTGCTTAGATTGAAAACTTAGTAACCTGTACATCAGCACAGGATGATTATAGTTATGTACCCTTCACAAACTATCAACAGCCATAACGGAATGGGCATCAAGTCTTCAAATGTTGTCTGACTAAAAGTTAGATGGACTGAACCTCTTTCATACATAAAGTTCTGTTCACACAGAGCTTATCCCATTTCAAGTTATGCGTAACGGTGCAAGATGTTTGTTATCTGCAATATTTCTAATGAAACAACAGTCCAAGCTATGGATGCTATTGTGATTACTGCGAGAACATTTACACTTGGAAATGGTAAAGTTCATTTGACAATATACTTTGAAGATTTTGGAGATTACTAGCATCTATAACTCTTGCCAATTTCAATATTTAGCCATTTGAAATATGCCACGTATAAAGTAAAAAATCTATCGTCATCCAAACAGCATATTGATTTCTTTTTGATAAATATGAATGGCATTAACAAACTTCCACTAATATTAAGCATTTAATTAATTTAATTAAACTTGATATTGTGATTATTTCCCGTGCTTTATGTGATATTCTAAATGATAAAACACTGGACATATTTTAGTGATTTTATCCTATTTAATTTCTGAAACAATTTAAAGAGTTGTCTTCCGTAGACGATATTTGATTGCGATCTAAATGTTAATCAGTTTCAGGTGGATATCCTGGGAGGTGAAGACGGTGACGATAAACCAGCTGAACGATCTAGTCCTTAGCTGCGTGATTTATTCGAGTAAAGGAACAATGGATTCACGATAACATTCCACAAGCTAAGTCAATTTTAAAAAAGAAAATGTATTGCTGCACATTCTTTAATGGTAATAAAAGGTTACTTCCCCTTGAAGCGAAGGTTAGGGCTAGGGTTACAAATTACCCTTGTTGGTGTATTTTGGGAAATGAAAATGTTTTGAGAATTCCTTTCATTAATAATAACATTATTTACTTCGAATGAGCATATTTATCTGCTTCCCATACTTTCACCTGCAGTAGATGGAAGATATTTTTTTTAATGCTGCATTTTCTTGTCCTCCATTTCTCTGGACAACAGGAAAATGGTTGAATTATCTCCCTTGGTTTGCCTGGAAATGATTTAAGCAAGAATTTTCCTTTGTGTTCCACCACCTAACACGGTGGATGCAAAAGATGAACTGTAACATTTCACTGAATAAATTTTGACACCTGACTTGTTGTGAGCTCAGAAAAATCCTTCGATCTGTCTACACTATGTTTGTAGTGTGCACACAGATTTGAGAGAACAAGCGAGTTATCATCCCATAGGATTCAGTAACAAACTGGCATGGTGGGCAATACTGAAGAGGCTGAAATTGTTGTCACACCACAGTGTGGTTTCGGCAGAAGTGAGAAAAGGGAAAAACAGACAGAATGTAGTAGTATTTTCATTTTAAAATATTGTTACAATGTTTTTGTCAATAACTATTTTATTTGATTTTAAAATGAAACTTTTCAGAATTCACTGATAGCCTGAATCAACTATTTATCGTCTCTAGTAAGAGAATGTAAAGATAGTAAAACGATAGCAGAATTAATGAAATATAATCATATCATAAATATTAGGATTTTTCTAATAATCTCAAAACACTTTTCAGATGTAAATCTTTCGAAGAATTTTTTCTTATTTTTATATTGAATAAATTTGCGCATATAATATTATGTCAAATATAAGTTTGCGATAAAAAATTAGCAAATATTTGAATGAAAGAAAAAATGTTTGATAAAATCAGAAGTGAGTGTAATGATTAAAATTTACATGCAAATGATAAAAATATAAGTTTTCTGAGTGCAGAAGGCCTGATGACAATTTTCTTGGAGAAATATTACCTTTGAGGTTGTTTATTTGTGTTTAGACTTCTTTTCTGGGAACAAAGTTTAGTGTTTACATTGAAAAATTAATTGGTCATTTGCAGCAGTTCATCTTTATTACCCCCATTGCAGTCCACACAGAATTTTTAGTGACCTGTTTTGTACTTGTACCCATCCAATTTTTTCTGCATCTCTGGTTATTGTCAGTTTATATAATTTTCCTTTTTGATCAGTGGATAAGAGATTTAAAATTTTTTTTAAAATAGGGAGATTTCTCAGTTTCTTTTTTTAATTGCTTTATTTATGTTTACCAAGATTCCTTGTACATTTGTTAAATTTTGTTTCCCCTTTTGTCAAAAATCTGGATCCAAACATGAGGCACAAAGTATCCAACTTTTATTTATTTTATTTAACCACTGATTATTAGATAAAAGTTGTTTACACAGATTTATTCCATCATCTTCTTGTTCAATTTACCTTTAACAAAATTCCTATTCATTTTTCAGTCACTTTTCTGTTCAGTTTTTCTTTAATTTTGTAGGTGTAACTGATTGATAGTAATTTATCTATTTACTTTTCTCTAGTTCTATGATATCTATTAAACATATTACCAAGTCCACAATTATTACACTGATTAGAGTTTTAACCATTTTTACAAATGAAATAATTTCAATATGAATTCTTATCTTTCTACACTGAAGGCAACGCGTGACCATTATCTGCATTTGAAATGTTTTGGATAATGTGCATCCCTGACTTCAGAAATCAGTCATTTTGTAGAAAGAGGCCAAATTGAAAGCAACATTGTAGTTCCTAATACAATTGACTCTCCGTCCATATTAGTTTCTACCTTACTTGTACCCCCGAGTCTAGAAGCACCAGTTAACATTTGCACCAAACTAACTGTATATTTAGTCAAGACACTGACGATGTAATGTAAAATACTTTGGGTTTGGGGGGGATGTACAGATTTAACGTAAAGAACGGTTATTATATTAACGAGTAAAGTACTGCGTGTCACAGCCCCACCTGTACCGAGGAATACTGACTTGAATGGTATAGTAGAAATGCACCCAAGATATATAATATAAAGAGGATAAATTTAAAGCAGTACTCTTTCAATTCCTGAGAAGTAAAACGTATCCAATGCCTTTGACCCACACACCATTATGAGTAGTAAATAAATATAAAATATGCAGATTATTATTAGCTTACACCCTCATAACAGTGAATAATAAGCAGTATTCACCTTTCACAATTTGTTCAAAGTATACCAATCAGACCTTCTATCATAGAAAATGAACCAAAAGTTGGATTAAATGTGAGTGAAGATCTATTTATCTCTCTGTGTCTCCTGTTGTTTTGAAAGCTACAGCTTTGTTGATATAGACAGTTTGTTTGTTGTTCTTTTAACTTGTCTTTGAGCTAATTTTTACACTTTATTCGTTCTCTTCTTTTGGACTCTATTGATGTTTTAAATAATATAATGAATCCTTTATATTTAGCAACCTTCTCATTCGTGGATTTAGTAAAATCGTATTTTTTATAACTGGCTGAAGTTCATTTTTTGAAATTAACTTAAAGGATAAATCAAAAGAGGAAGCCGTGACACATAATTAAAACAGAAAAGTAGTTACACATGAATGAAACACATGGCAGAAGCTTTCATACATGAACTGCACCCATATTCACCAAAGAACAAACGAAAGGGTAACTGAAAATAAACAAAATGGTATATTTGGAATTTACTCGACAAGAATACAAATCCTGTTGTGACGTGGAAAAAAATCTTTGTTTAGTTAATCCAAAGTGTCACTCGGACATAAGAGTGTTAAGTGTTGGGCTGCCATCATGTGTAAGGTCTCAGCAAAGATGATGTAACCATTAAAAGTCTACATCTTACAGTAAAGTGAAAGAACCTAGTCCTAATTGTTTAAATTGTCTGGTTAATTTTTTTAATTTTCAACCTTGATAAAGTGGTAAATCTCTTCTAGACAAACTCCATTTTCATTCTGCTGTGCCAGAGGGATAAACATTAGCTGTAGGTTCCCTGTTGCCTTTATCAACAAATGCAGGTGTTTGACAAAAACACACTAGAAATCTTCATTTTTAAATATGGGAGGAAACTCATGCAGGCATCTGGTTAATACGAACAAGGTTAAACTGGAAAGGTACGCCAAACCAAACCAGTGGCAACCTGGATTTAAACACTGGACCACCATACTACAAAATAAAATATTAATTTTAATAAGGTTTGGTCACCTTGGACATCCCTTGCTTGACACATTACCAGAAAATAACTATAACCCTATTTTATGCAATTCAAAGTATCATATTTGCTGTGCTGAGAATTTTGACAGAAGAAGAGTTAACATGCTAAGTGGCATGTCTTTTTTTTTTCCCATTTGAAAGTTGGCTGAATCTGAAAATCATTTGTCCATTTGATTTCATTCTTTTAACACTAAAACTACTGTTTGAACATATTGGCCGTGTTATTTACTATTTTACCAAGAAGAAAAATCAGGTGCACTAAACAAAAGGTTATGGACAGACGTATTTTCAGGCATTGTGCAGGTTGAATTTCAAGGGTGATGTTGTGGAGGAATAAAAAAACATTCACGATGCTGACTGGCACTGACATTCACGAAGATGAAGTCGGCACTTAGCTGTTGGATTGGATGGTAACTACAGGCATAATGAACTCATCCCTGTATTTGATGAAAGTCATGGCATGCCATAGCACCAGATTGATAATGCTGGGAAGTGGTACAGTTAGCAAACTGCTGCCTGCAGCCTTTAACTGGTCCATCTGTGATGCCTAGATGGAACGTAGTCTTACCAGTAAAATGAACCACCTAACAGCTGTTAAATTTCCAGTTACAAAGATGTGTTACCTATTGCATGCATAGCACGAAACCTGTTGCTAACTTCTGTCTGCAGATTCTATGGTTGGTTACTCTTTGAAGGTCATTTTGTGGAGATCATGCTTTTGAAATACAGTTTGTTCTGGCAACAGTGAGAAGCAAATTCACTGATGTTGTAACCTTGGCAACCTGAACAAGATGAACTGACCAGTCTGACTCCAACTTGTTAGTACTGTGGAAATGTGAGCTGAATGAACATTGTACTAGGAAGCACCACCCCGATAGTCAGAGCCACCTTATTTCGTGTTAAAAGATGCTTAAATATTCCTAAACTGATCTGTACCGCATGGAGGCCATCTTCTAAATTTATTAAAATTCCATATATTTTTTATATAGTCAAGTTGAGAAGATATAATAGGCTGCATTTGATTCCTTTTCCTTTATTTTTAATGTATTTTTGCTATAGAGGGAACTTACCGAGTATGCATTCAGGTCATGTATTAGACAGTTGGAGTGCGAGTAAGAAGTCTTTCAATGTTTATAGACCAAATTTTATTACATAACATCTACGTTAGGCTCAATGTCCAAAACGCACTATTTTGAACAAACACCTTTGAGATGTCGAGTTTTCAAATGCCTTGTGTAATCTTTGCAAAATTAGGAAGCATATTTCAGCTAATCAACTAGATTCAAACCTTCATTCTTATAATCAAACTCCCTGTCTGTCGTCATTCCAAAGGACACTGAGCTTGGAACCATAGCTTCAAATAAAGGAACAACAATGTCTCATGCATTTTTAAATAAAATTCAGTTTTCCTTTAACTACCACCTGATTACACTGCATATCGCATTCTAGGTTCTATTGGATAATTATTTTGAGATTGCGGCAGTCATTGATAATGCTGATGAATCACATATGCGTTTTCCCTTTTGATCAAAGGTGATTTGTCGCTTAATGGCCTTCTTCTGCAATGTACTTTTGTAAACAATAGGTTTTAGATTCTTTCAATTTTTTGCTTTTCTATAATGTGTGAATTTGTTTTAAAAAGTTAAAACTTAGAATTACGGCTCTGAAAGATTGTGGTTTGACTTTTGTTGTCATGTTACAAACTAAGAAGTGTTAACCCTGCCTATTATCATGTAGCCAACTAAGGTGAATCCTGATGTTATGTAATCAGTTACTGAGGGTTAATCTTGTGCTGAAAACCAAATCAGAACACTTAAAAATGCTATAATATAATAGTAAATCATACAGATGCATTATTAGATAAACAGCTTTTTTTTTAACTCAGCCAAACTCAATTTTGTGTTAAGCAGAAAGAGCTAAAGTCATTTTCTGAAAGTTAATATATTCTTGAGTTCAGTACTTGGAGACGACGTCTATCCTCTTTATATTAGAGTTGATACTATCTGTAGGCGCTGCTTTCTTAACTACCATTTCTAGTGCGCGCCTTCTCAGATCATTAAAAATGATTAAACAATTGAAAGGAAAATTCCAACAGTTGATAATCAAACCAGTAAACAGGGACTATTAAAGCTTTTAAAATTTTAAAATATAAAACCACATAAAGACAGTCATTCCCATGATTATAAATGGAAAGATAAAAAGTGATATGAAAAAGAAGTTTAAATTCTGTCATGGTAATCATATTAAATTTCACAATTGTGATTGTCTCACCAACAAACGTGAGTAGAGATGGATCACTAGACATGATAAACATTTTAAATATTTATGTTTACTGTTCGATGATGCTAGCAGGTATAGTTCTTTCTCATGGAAGAGAAAAATAGACTTCACTTTACCTAAACAAAATTCCTATAATTGATACTGTAGTTGTGAAAGGCATAATCATTCTTGCAGAAATGGAGATCTTTACAAGCAGGCATGCGCAGACATTTGAAAATCCCAAGGTAGATGATGTATACGATACAGATAGGCACGCATGCATCTTCAAGTTAGTTAACATTGAGATGTTATGCTACACAAGAATGAAAAAGGTCAATAAAGATAAAATTGTGAATAAGTAGCTTTTACCATAGTAAGACAGCTAAAACTTTTGTTTTTAAACCAAGAGAAATGCATCTTCGCATCATTTACCATTGTGAACAGTGAGCCACACCTCACTGAAATCACTATGGGTTTTTTTAAGGAAAGCCAGAATTCATCATCATGTTGCCGTTCAGTGATCATGAGATGTGGATGAAATGGACCGCAGCTCTCATACACCGGCAAACTGATAACGGGTAAATAGTTTTGATGTTAGAACCAAATTACTAAAAAGGAGAGTTGTGTAACCAATAGATGTGTTTCAACCTGGAGAAAACTTTCTAACTGCAAAACATTTTATTGAAGAAAGGAAGCTTTTAAATTCCTCAAGTTGCTTCCAATAAGTCAAATAGCAACCGTTGCATCATTTGATATTTAATGTACTGCATCTTCAAGCTACATTTGAAATTATCAACTAGAAAAATAAGTAACCGTATAGTTTTTCATTACCAAAGCAAAGCAGCTCTATCTGTATAGTTTGGTTAAAACAACACCTCAAGCATTGTACTTAACTGTAACAGTTATGACAAATATTGGTGAGTAACAAAAGTTGGCACAGCCTGACACTTACTGTACAATAGATGCTATAATACCTATTGGGAATACAATAGCATTAGTATAAGCAGATGGTGAGCAATGTTGATATTGCTATAGATCACGAGAGAACCGGGACAGAATGAAGGTTTAATAAATGCTGAGAGTTTTCTAACAATGATAATCTCCTTATTTTACAAAATTGAGAAAATAAATCCCCCATTCATGATAGAATTTTACTATCATTTCAATAGGTACATTCATAATCTACATGTGATGATTGTCCAATCATTCATAAATTTGTTTTTAATGTATGGCTATTTCATTAAGGAATTATCTAACATTTAAATAAAACATTTTGTTTTGAATATTTATCATATCGGGTGATCATAATGTCTTTTGGTGAAGAAATACTGCAACACACAAAAGTGAAATTTAGAAATCGTAAGTATCAGCACCTGAGAGACAAGAGGAGCTAAAACTACTATTTTCTCACTGAGCTCCAGCTAGTTTAGTTGTTAGTTAAAAGAAGAGAGGTATAGATAGATACTTTGAAATCCAAAATGAACAAACGTGGTACTGACTTTAATGAATGGGAGGAAACATACAGACTGCAAACTCTAGTGATTCATATGGAAGCAGTGAGCCTGCTAATTTAAGAATAATTCTAAAGTACAAAAATTTTAATAATTACTCAACTTGTCTGATTTCCTCTTGAGTCAGTGATTTTATTTTCATTTGTCTTCATTATCCAGTTACTATTTGGAGAAATATCTGCATCTTCTTTCCCTGTACTGCTACCAGTAAAATTGTGTACCCTGAATATTCAATCACCGTGCAAACAGAGCAGTTGAATATTTGTGGAAATCTTAATAACAGCAGCTGGTAATAGAATAGTAGAGCTAACGTATAGTGGCTGTTCCCCACATGGAAAATAAGAGATCACATTTCTACTTGTCCCCACATTCCATGGCCATAGTGTTGTTCATAATTGGTTTACTCCCATTTGAAGGGGAGCTTCAGGTTTGGGTTTTTTTAGCCAATTAGAAGTTTTATTTCAAGGAGGTCACTAAAAGATGAAAGATGGCATTTGATTGGTTGGCAACAGGCAAAAACACACACAATGCACATTTTGCAATATGTGCTTATTTATTATTTGTATTTAATTACTCTGTACTAACCTGTGTTAGTAGATCCCATTTAAACACTAGTTAGACGATACACCATAGCTAGTAGACTCCTTCAACAGTTTAGCATGAACAAACAGTTTTATCTACCAGTTCCCAAGTTGGTAGGTTAAATATTTTCTATATATTTATACCTCATCAAACAAATCTCCACTTCAAACTGGTAAAGAAGAACATTTCATCAGAATTCTAAATACTAATTTCAGCTAACTTACTAATAGTGATTTTATTCAATTTAACATCCCTTGTTTAGAATAATACACTGAAGGAGAGTGTTAAAAGGAAAGAAATAGGTGGATAGCTTGACTATTGAAAATAGTAAATACTAGTTTTCTTTTAAGGATTGCTTCCTTAAACTTTAAAGAAAGTAGACACAGTTTTGTATTAGGAACATTGAAATGATGCCCCAAAAGATACTGGCTCTCTAATTTTCCTGTTCTTTTCCATATGTACTCACTAAAATGACCCAATCTCCAACTAACTTCCAAAAATCTCCCGTTATGGTCATATTACTGTTTGCGTGCAAATGCTTTGTTTCAGCCAGTCACATCTTATTTAACCCAGCGTCATTTCCTTCAATTTGTATATATTTGACAGATTTCTGTAATTTTGATAATGTATTTCAAATATCTAAAAGTAAAAAAAAAAAAGGATATTACACAAAGATACCAAAACATAAATAATTTCCAATGAATTTCTAAAAAAATATGGGAGACAAAACGGATTAACATTTAACTCAATAGACAGGAGCTGTCGTTTGTAACAGTTTCAAACAAATTATTATATACAGGAAAGTTATATATTAGTGTAACAACAAGGAACTCATCGTTTTTATGGTGAAATAATAAAATGAGAAACAGACCTTCAGCAAAATTAAAAACATTTTTCTTTTGCGAGAGTTTTCCAATTTACCTAAGGAGCAAGTTCAGTGAAACGTATCAGGGGAAGTAGTAACACCAAAATTACAAAGAAAAGAGTGATTTCTGTTGTGAACCATTTAGGCTAAGTATGGACTGTATTGTCCATGTACTTTAACCCTACAAATAAAACTTTGTTTTCAAAAGTGCTTAATATGTCCAGTTATCTATCCCAGACTTGTGTTATGGTTTGGTGGAGAGGGGCATATAGTCTCGTAGATACCTGTCCATTTGCCACATATCCTCAGCCAGCCATATAACGTTATAGGTATATATCCAATGAGGTTTGTAGAAGCACTGGTACAGATGCACTGCTCCCACCATACTAGATCACGACCTCATCTCGAAGATTAGTCATTTTATGCAATCAGAGAGCAAAAGATGCCATCAGTACTGAAGTAGAGTATTTAAAATAGCTAAAGTTGAATCTAAAACAAATATCTGTAATGAACACACATTTCATGGGATATCCATCAGTCTAGTGCCACCAAAAATTCAATAATACTCTTAATAGGAAAATATCAGTTCTGAAAATCTCCTGTTTCATATCAATGCAGAATGGTTACCTACTTCCTACCAGGCAGCCTTTTATAACATAAATTGTATAAATATGTTCATAACTGTTACACACACACAATCATATATCTAACACTTGAAGATAATCTTTGAGATTATCCAAACTGGACAAAATTAATTCAAATGAAAACTGATTGACTGCTGAAGATGTATACATTGGTCATCCACTTTGTGTTTGTCTGTCAGAAAGTAATGGACATCTAAGGTAAACAATCTGTATAGAGACGCCTTCAGAATAATTGAAAACTCCTTTTAATCTAATATTTTTGGTGATTTAGAGTAGTCAGGAGAATTTAGAGGATGGCAAGTCTGCTCCATCATAATTATTACCTATAAAATAGATGGAAAAGAAGTTGCAAAAGTACACATTTGAAATCTTCAGGGCTATTGTCTGGCTTACATTGCCAGGCTGCTGAATATTCTGCAATGTATTAGATAGGCAATATCGATACACATGGACTTTTCACATTTTATTATTTTTATCATGTCAAAATGAAAATTAACGTTTTGGTTCTTTCTTATAAAGTTTCTGATGGAGGAGCAGACAGAATTGAAGTGTACCACAAAAATATAACCACTCTGATGTGATTCTTTCATACACACATGAGTGATGATTTGTTGATAAAACATGCACTTGGATAAATGCCACCTTGGGATGAGGTTGGTTGGCCAGTTACCACCTATCTCACACATGCCACAGGGTTAGCATAACTCTTACTTGTAAACAGCAACGATGGTCAAATGTTTAACTGATCTATCTACTCTGCATACATTGTCTAATTATCACAATGCAAATAGAACTTTCCTAGTTAATTAAATTAGTTCACAATACCTTCTACAGACATTTGAAAAGTGCATTGTTGTTATCTCTTAGCTTTTTTTTATTATTTGGGAAATACCTAAAACCAAACAACAAATATTCTTCGATAGTATAACAATTTTATTAATGATATACATGTTCATTTGTAATTTGGAAATTTAGAAGTAACCTTTATATTTTGTAGTGTCTTTGGCAATTAAGTTTTATTTTAATAAAAAACAAATTAATAAATAAAAAAATTGGGTCCAGGGTTTAAAGGACTGTCTGCTTCCAAATTAATATTTTAAATCTTCCTATAAAAAGGCCGAATTTGTTTTTGATTTGAAGAACTTTACATTTGCATTGTTTCTTTTTAAGAACGATTAATGGTAAAGATTGGGAAGGAATCACCCTAGAACATCTTTGTCAGTTTTGTAGATGATCGATGAATAATATGTGCATGTGCACACAGGCTTGCTGTATATCCTAATTGACAGAGATGTTGTCTTTCTTTAAGAATTACTATAGATACCTTTCCAAATAGCTGAAATGGGATCTGTGTTTTAGTACTGTAGGCTACAAACAAATAGTGTATATTTCAAAGTCACGAGAAATGTTTGCATCAACCTCAGAGAATGCTTACACCAAACATTGTCGTCTTGGAAACAAAATCAGTTCACTAAAATTGTTACATCAGAATAGTGACGCAGTACAGACACATTATTAGATCAGTTATTTATCTGTTGTACTTAAACAGTCATTTCGTTTAAATCAGTCAAACTAAATTATCTCTGTCTAACAAGGGAAAAATGTTATCCATTATTTGTATGTTTGTGCTGGTGTTTGTTATAGGAGCTTCTCTCTTTGTGATTGATTACTTAACTACCATTTCCAGCGTGCGCCGCCTTAGATCATTCAAAAATGATCCAAGACTGAAAATGAAAATCCCAACAATTGATGATCAAGACCAGCTCATCTATCTACAAGACAAGATCTTAATTGATGATTACACGAAACAACTTGATAAACCATGGATTGTTCAAGCTTATATTCAATTGGTAGCAAAATATAAGCATAAATATTTACAGAAAGTAAAATCAGATGACTACAGTCATTTTCGTAACATTTTTGTCCAAATGATTATTGGAAATTTGCATCTAACCAGACGATGGAAAGATAAAAGAGATATGCTAGAAGAGGTAGAATACTGGCATGCCAGGCATGCTAAATTTTACGGATGGAATCTTATTTTACCACAAATAGTAAGCAGAGAAAACGAATTATGGGCAATGAAAGAAATTTTAACAATTTTATGGTCATTGTTTGACGATGCTAGCAGACATAGTTCTTTTCAAGGAAGAGAAAAATGGATTTCACTTTACCTAAACAAAAACCCTATAATTGATATTGTAGCAGTGAACGGTATAATTATTCTCACAGATATGGAGATCTTAACAAGTGGGCAAACACAAACATTTGAAAACGCCAACCAAGATAAAGTACTGATTGAGCATCTTTATTTGAAAACGATAGGTCAGGCTTTGGGAGTGAAGATAAATATGTATTATATAGACAAAGAAACACATTTTTTCAGTTTAATTAAGAATAATATTGATTTACCAAATCTGCCTGAAATCACTTTATTTTCTGATATTTCAGAAAAAACCTTTGACACAATGATTGTGAAAGACTCATCACAACGTTTCAACTGCTCTGCTGCTCGAATCCCATCATTAGATTTTCTTCTGACAGAATTTAAAGATAACCCCCAAATTTGCCTCAAAAGTGCATTAGATGACAAAGATGTAAAATGTTTTCCACTGCAGGAAAAGATACCTTTGAAGGATTACATAAAAGGTATACCTATTGATAAAGCTAGACCTTTTATCAAAATTTTAGAAGACTATCCTTCTTTCTGTTTTGTTTACATACCACTTGAAGATGGTGTCGTATATTCGTGCCATTATTATTCAAATGATGATTTCAGGAATTGGATTGACAAAACGATGGAAATCGTTAGCTGAACTGATAGAACAGTTAAGGTATTGCTTTACAAAAGGAACTTTGTTGTCGTCATATAAATTTGATCATTGTGATTTTGTAACAGCGAAAGCAGATAAGTTGTGGGTAATGGAGCAGATTTTAAAAATTTTGTGGGCCGCTCTAAGTGAAGCACAAACATACAATTCTAATGTGGAAAGGAAGAACTGGCTTTTAGAGTGCTTCAACTCCTACTCTTTCTTGGATCCAATCTTGATGGAGGCTACGATGATTCTTTGTCACCTTGAAATGGCAATCAATAATTATACTGTTTTCGATAAAGAATCTACTGGAAAAAAAGATTTTGAATATGTGGCCATCAGTTTAGGAATAGGTATTCCGTATTTTCTTTTAAATGCAAGAAAAAATAGTTATGAATTAATAACTATCTTGAATGATAAAGATGATTTTCCCTTGGTCTCTATTGTGTGTGATGACTACGACTCTGTCGTAATTTTATCAACCAAAGATTCAATACTATTTATTCCATGAACCATACAACCTTAAATTTTGCAAAGCTGCTTTTAAAATAAATGACAATGATTTCAATATAAATATTTTTTTCCATAGTTCATTCAACTATCTGTGTGCAACAATCATTTGATTATAAATAAATTTAGTGCAATTTTGATTTTTGTTTTATTTTAGGCAGTCAAACATTTTGTTGTTTTGTTGTTTGAATTGTGATTCTGCAGAAATTGGCCAAGATCCCGTAATTTGTTTATAGCGGGGAAGAACTTACTAGAAGAAAATGTAATGCTTGTCCTATATTCTGTTTGAACGGTGAAAAGAAAGTAGTCAAAATCTACAAAGAAACAGTTAAACATCTATGATAGGCTGGATCCACCAGGAATCAAGCCTAGGACTGTAGCTATGCCGAGCGAACTCACTACGCTTGCATGCTGCTTATAATTACTAGGTCGCTATGGCTGTTATTTAAGAAAAATGGGTTAGCAGCCAAATAATTAATAGTAGTGACAGATCGACCATAACAGCTACTTGCACTATATTAAAGCTTAGTATACAGGATGCAGACAACATTTTCCTAGATTTATAAGATGATAAACCAAGCTGGGAAACTGGTACCGCACGAGATAAATGACTTTAGGCCAATGTGCAGTAGCTTCAGATTGGGAAATACCTACACTGTAAAGTTAGGGGTTTGCTACAGTTTGGATTGTGAAAGTGTAACAAAAATACACATTCATTGGAAAATATTAGATAATTTTCAGAGAGATGGGTATTAGCAATAATCTCAAGTAAATAAAAATGATCAGCAACTGTAACATGCTATGTCAATATGCACAAACATATTGCCTACTGTTTATAGATTTTGTTTTGTTCTAATTTCTTTTCTTCTTATGTTTGCTGATTGAAATACAAAGATAAATACCCAGATTGACATCTTTTAATTGTTTCCATTCTTCTTTTGTCTTTTAACCCTACATGCACCTCATCAGTTTTAGTGTCAGTGAACTGGTTGTATATTAAGTGCACACACTGCAAAACATGTAGAGGTGCAGATTTGTTGAAGGTATTGTGTGTCATAGGCCTCTGGCTCAACATATGCTGAGTAATAGGGGGGTGGAAATTGACCCCAGGTGATATTCAATGAGTTAAACATTACTGTCTCTGAACATACAAATTTTAGGTGATTATCTAACAGGACATTCTAATTGCAAATCATAGCAGTTCCATATGATCTGACAGAAAATTGTTAGTGTACGAATCCGTTTAAAAAGCAGAAATCAAAGAATCTGCCCTTTCCTTAAACACAACATTATTAGCAAGAAGGATGAACTTATAATGGTCAATATTTCTTTAATTCCATGTTAATCTATAGGTTTATTTTCTATTGAATGTTTTTCTCGTTATCTTATTGTGCATATTAGTTCAATGACAATTAGCAATATTTGTCGACAATAATATCTGGAGAAATTGGTAGCCTGCTTATTCTGTTTTATCTTTAGTAACCAAGTCAGTTTACTGCAAATCTACACTACTTATTTATGTAAAGCACATTCAGATGAGACCAGGCTGAGATAGGAATGACAAAAATTTTGTTCACTTAAAATCCTGACTATTTAAACAGGTGATAGATATTCAACTTTTATTAAGTTTCCTATTTTATTAATTATTTTTCTATGTTGAAGTCTTTATACCAATTAATTATTTATAACACCTATGAGATCAATTTCATCATATTAGATTGTTAACTTTAAATTATTAATAATTAGTAATTTTAAATATTATAGAAAACTGATATAAAATTTTTCAAAGAAAGAACAGTCATTAAACTTGTTAACTTTGCCAATTTTAAGAATCTTTTAGTAGCACAGATTAGTTTGTTTATGAATAAAACTATGTATCTTTAAACCATCATTATACTCTTTTATATTGTGGATCATCTATTTATTATCAAGTGTTTTTACCTTTGCTACAAGAACTCAACAGTTTAGTATTTCTGTTTTTATTCCTATATCACAAAGTAGCAGTTACTAGGATATTGATTACAGTTTTCTTTCTTGTAAAGTAAAGGTTATAAGCAGGCCAGCCCATTAGCTTCCATTTTTAACCATGTTTATGGGAAAAGCTATACTCAGAATCTTTATTCTGCTCACAGCTCAATAGTAAAACAATTAGGGTAGTGATGCATTCTCTGGAGAGAAACCAGCCATACTATCTGTGTTTCAGTGAAGTTAATTCGGTAATACTAGATGCATCTTCATACAGATTGTTTTTCAAACACAACCAGGAAGCTCTTCACCTTTCGTAGAATGATTATGGTGCCATTGGCATAAGAATCATTTCAGATTTTATTTATCTGTGATGACTACTCTGACCAGTATCCCTGTAATGATTATGTATAATGTCACACTAGGAGAGCAGATCTGCTGTCTTCAGCAAGAGAGTACAAAGTCAAATGACATGACGCCATTGTGACCGATTCTTTCTGCTTATTCGTTTTGCATAATTTTATCTGAATAATAAAGTTTCCAGTGTAAAAATCTGTAATAAATTCTGTAGAATGATTTCATATGATCGACTGAAGACAGCAGCACTGTGACAACTAATTGAGAAAATCCCAAGCTCAAATGCGTTATTAGCTATGGTTGTCAGATCACTAACCAACAGACATTCAAATCTTTTATAGAACTTTGGCAAGAGAGGGTCACTTCCTGGGAATCTAATTTGCTCTCAGTTATGGGATCTTCACAAAACTCTCTTTTTACAGAGTTTAGTTTACTTTCTATGATGCCTAAAAGATTGTCCCTACTTGAGAACAAGTCCCCCCCCCACTTCCAGTGTTCAGCTGTTTATAAAACTGAGCAGCTGCTCTGACCATATCCCCCATTTCAGTGACCAGATGGCCCTTGTTAGCTTTAATCTATGTCCCTGATTTCTGTAATCCACAGTAATCTTTGCCACAAGCATCCTCATTAATAGCCTGTACTCTGGTCGTTATAAGCATGTAGAGAACTGCAAAAATAAGAGCGACATTGATACTCTCTGGAGGTTCTGTTGAGTTATACAAAGCAGCAATGCAACCAGAGATCGATCATTGACATAATGGAGATGAGATCAGCAAGCCATTTGTGGAACAAAATATGTATACGAGCTCTTGGAACAGATTAATCGGGACACTTTACCAGAGATCATTCAAGTAAAGTCCATCCTAAGTCATGACAGAGTTGTGATGAACTCACACTCTTTCTATTTCAGTGATTTGAGCTAAGGTAAAATATTCCATTAAAATACAGCCCTCCTTGGACAGATGACCACTGGCCTAGATAAGCAAAAGTCCCTCATAAAACATTAATGTACTGTACAGAAATGACAGTTTCCTTGCAGACCACAGCTGAGATCATTCCACACCATGACAGAAGCACACAATATTCATACGTTTTAGATGGATCAATGAAAATCTTTGTTGTAGACAGAGATGACTCACCAAAACTCAAAGACCACTGTCTGGGTAAAACTGGATTGATTAGAAGAAATAATAGATTTCCAATAGACAGGAAAATTGCTAATACAACCTGCATTGCCTATCACAGTCAATGATTGACATTGCATGGAGTGACAAGAAATTTACATTTTGCCTTTTTTCTTCATATGCAGAGAGATGTGGAAATAATATCTAATGGTTGTTCTGGATACTCGTATACATTTTGCTGCATTTATATCCAATTTTGTTTCCATGTCTGTCTTTGCAGCTCAAAGTGTTTGTTCAGATGGCTTTATTTGTCCAAAATGCAACTGAATAGTTAGCTGATCTTGAACTGGGCAGACATTCAGCCTGTTGGCATCAACAGTGGAATATGCAGTGGCTTGAAAACCTTTCAGTGGCTACAACAACAAACCAATTCCTCCAAACTTGCAGCCCTTTTCAATGTCCATCAGCTCCTATAAACCCCTTCTTGGCAGATTTGTCTATAGACTGTACTTATTCATATAGCTTGCCGTTATGTGTTTATATAAGTGATTGGCAATATTTGATATTTAATTAATATTTGTTATTCTTATCCATATCCAATATGATGCAATGCCTCTGACCTTAGGTCTATTATCGCAAATCTGACAATGTACAGTGTGAAGTGTATCCTATCATATGAACCGCAATCATCATAGAAATGCCTCCAACTTGGACGACTCTGCACTTTCATAAAAATAAAATAAAAATCCTGATCTTGATGTGACAGTTCAATATAACTCGAAGAGCAGCTGTGGACCAAGTGGTAGGAAAGTACCAGAACATTTTGCAAGTTTGTTTGCCTATTTAAAGCTGTATTTAAGCTGCATTTACATATAGAATATGAGTGGCAGGCTTTTGATGAGGATGCTGATGGTTTGGAAGGTACAAAGGCATTCTACTAAGAATTACAAATCATAGTCATTCTGAATATTCAGAAAAATTAAAACTTTCTACTCATGGATATTGCATGTTGTGTGGAGACCTAGGAATAACTTTTCAAAATCCAGATTTTCACTACTGAAGTATTCGAGATTTTCTCTGCGGTCTCTATCCGCAAGTTCAGCATTGTTTGACATTCACAACATATTTGTCAAAGAAGAGACAGATAGTAATATAATTAAAAGCATGAAAAATTTAAGACATTACATCAAGACCCACTTTTAGAATTCCAAGCTACCTTACTTCTTTTGTACAGGAGTCAGCATGCCTTAGATATTCTTTGAATTGTATTAAATGTCAACAAACTGTTTCTCCTTTCATGTAAGATACATGCCAACAACAATATAATAACCAAATAATTTTATTATACACGTCACAAGGTGAGAATCTTAGCTTCCTTAAAAGACTGCTGTGACATCACTTCACACTATAGTATGCATGACTTCAGACAATTTCACTTATCTGCGTGTTTCTAAGATGAGACATTGACATATTCCTGCAGAAGATTATCCAAATTTACAATTTACACAAGAACATTTTAAAAGATTCATACATTACTGAGGGGGGACCAGATGAAGCCAGATATAAAAATAGTTTATCATTTAATTTTATTAGAAAAAATATTTCTCTATTACAGGGAATTTAAATCTAAACAAAACATTCATTTGTTTATTTAAAAGATTAAAAATAGATAAATAACAAAACTGTGATATTTTCTGTTAATTATTACTGAGACTTAAGTGGTACTAATGCAAGCATTCTCTTAATAAAAATTGAAAGTTTTAATTCAGTGTTAAAAAATGATGTTCCAGCTCTGATTGGCCAGCACAAAGATCTTGTTCTGTCCAATATCTATTCAGCTGACACTTTCAATCAGATGGTGTTAATGTAAAAACTTATGAATGGTAGTGTGCATTTTATCTATCAAGATTATTTCTTTTAAAAATTTTATTTAAAATATCAAATAAATTACTGAATAAAAAATTTAATCAGCCCAAATTACAACTCTTAAGCAAACATTTGCAACTTAAAATTTAACCAGATTTATTCTGCATTAAAGGTGAAATGACTGTAAACTAGAGAAGCATCCATATAACAATTTATTTCCTATTTTTCAAAATTATATATAATGAAAATTTGGGGGACAAAGATGGACTAACTTATTGCCATTGAACCAATGCTAAGGAAAAGTATGCAAGACAAGATGGGATTAATACACTGAAATGAGTACTTTACCTGCAACTTCTTTTTCAAACATTCCCTGAATAATAGTTATGTTGGAGTGGATTTGCTATCCCTAACAGACTGTGATTACTCCAAATCAGCTCCTGCACAGAAAATATTTAAGAAACTGTCCTGATAATTATACTTTAAAAAAATCCAAAGAATTGTCTACCTGCAGAATTTCTGATGTATTACACCAAATTTTAGACTAGGTCCTATATTTCCTACCCACATGTACAGAGAAAGACCACGCGGATAACTGCGCTGATCTGTTTCCTATAGTGTGGGCATCTTGGACAATCAATCGGCTTCCATCTTAATTTATTGTTTAATAAGAACCACCTCATGAAGTCAGAAGTATGGTTGTCTGTAACAGTTTTGATTAGCTTTCTATAATTTATGCCAGAGGAGAGGGTATACATGTAGGTATCCTTGTCACAACTGATTCATAACAGGTGTCTTCTTATTTTTTCTCATCAATTAAGACTTGATAAATATTATCCTGCCTCCCCACAAGTAGTTTTATATTTTCCTTAAATTTAACTGAATTCCCAATTAAGGTCAGTTTGCTCTTTCTCAGTGCTCCTGTGTTGTTCATATGGAACCTTTTAGGGGTATTACTGAATTCTAGTGAGTAATAAGTTGACTGCATAGGATTGCTATTTTGTTATCCGTAATAAAACCTCTAAATAGAAGATATGCCATTTATTACACACTAATTCTATATTAATAATAATGATCCAAGATCAAAGATAAGGTGAACCATATATTTATTTTCCAGATGTTTCTGCTCCTCCCATACAAAATCTACCAACTTTTCATTAACATGGCAAACTCACCCATTCTGGCATCTCTGGTTTTGCTCCTATACCATAATGGTGGGGGGTAACAGGGTGGACCTTTTCTGTTTCCTTACCTACAAATCTAAGGTTATGATCTTACCAGTCATTTAGTTTTTGTTTAAGGTCTTTAAGTGGTTTCTTGCAGGTAGCTAAATATATAAATGTAGATAAGGATGAGGAATATGAATACTCAGAAATTTTTTTTTTATTATTATTCCATCTAATTCCTTGACTGTTGGGGTCTCTGGAAGAACACCACCAACCCTTCGGTTTGTTTAAACTCCAGACATGGCCTCATAGACTCTATGCACCAACGTCTTGGCCAAAATTTCCTCCATTTTACTTTTATGTTGTTTTTTGTACAAATATACATAGAGAAAAATAATACTATTTGCTAACCATTTTGTCATTTGACATCTTTAACTCTTCGTATACTATATCAGCTATTACCTTACTTATAACAGTTTGGGGTGGTGCATTTTAACCCTAGGATAGAAGCCCATTTGGTATTTGGGTTGAACTGGCTGTATATAATTTTAGCCAATGTACTCATAATTCAAATCACATTGGAGCAAATATGGATTTGTCATCACAAAGGTTTATATCAATAAAGAAGTACTGGTACTATGTGGCATTAACCCTATTTCTGGACTTGTACTGGGTAATAAAGAAGTGGAGTAGAAATGCAGCAGGTTACAAATAAACGAATAGTAGTTTCTTTCTTAATATCACTAAATAAACACCACATAAAAAAATTAATCTATAAAATAGATGGTACATATTTAATGATAATGAAGCAACTGATTCTTTTCTCCTGTTTCTGAGAACAAGTGCTCGGCTGCTTAATTATTGGTAACCCAACGCTTCAAAGTATTACTCTAATGGTCCTCCCAGAAAATGCTAATTCTACCTTATTATTGGTTATAATGATTTTGTAAAGCATCTCAGCAATGATCCAAAAGATTGTTCAAAGTATCAATACAGTCAAGGAAAACCACTCTCCGAAATAGCATACTGCAATTAAGGCATGTCTTTGAAACAGCTACTCCTATTCTGCAAGCATGGGGATTTAGGAGAGATTGACCCGTACGTCACGTAGTCCAATAATCTGTGCTTGTGGAAGTCTGAGTAGCTTGTGAAAAGCTCTTCGCACGTTTTTGACGATAATTCCATTAAATCAAGTTGTGTTGCTTTCAGATTCTACCGTACATGAATCCTTAATTTTTCAGTTAGTATAGGGGTTCTTGCTTGAAAAGTCAGTCAGCCTGACACAAAAGAAATTTAATGACGCTTTGATAATTTGTCAACGCATTCATTGCCTGCCAGCCCAACGCTTTGTGGGAGCCATTGTGACATACATGTGAGACCCCTTTCAGATAGGACTCTGAGCAATCAGGCACCACTAGCTAAATGTTATTTCTATTTATATACAGAATAGTTGAGATTTATTTCATTATCCATAATGGCTTAGTTATAAATATTAAATTGGATGAAAACTTAATTCCGTCAATAATGAGAAAGTAATTGTTTACAAGCAGAAAGTAGCATTCTAGTATATCTGAGATAAAATCAAATCTGCTACATTAAATAGAATTAATAATCTCATAAAAAACAAAGAATCTAGCAATGATAAAAAAAAGAAGTGTGTCATCCAATGATGGAGTAGATGGTTGGACAGATATTTAAAACAGCTGATATTTCACAATGGACACCCATTTTCCTCATGAAAATAAAATTAAGTCAAACTCAATTTTTTGGCTATCATTAAAACTATTTCTGCAAACATTGAGATATTTTTAGTCACATCCTTGAATATCCCTATGTTTGGTTTCCACTTACTAAAGTGTGTCCATCATGGATTCATCAAAATGCTCCCAGATGTTAAGCATTGAAACTGTTAAAATAAATAGATTTAGCAATGTTAAATTTTATATGCCTTAATAGGAGCCGTAATAAAGGTCTTCCTTGAGAGGAGGGATGTCTAACAATAAGTCAAGATGGTTTCCAGCCTTCATTTTACTACTAAACATACAATTTGAAGTATAATGAATCTCATTTCAGCTTCTGTATGATCAGTGGTTGTACATCCAATCAGATTGTTTGTCTTATGTTGCACAATGTTGTTTGTATTTTTAAATAATTACTGGCTTAGAGTTTTCGATAAGTAGTGGAAGAATGCCATAATTTATTGTAGCACTAAATTTTATTAAACACCATAATGACTAACATACAGGTGGTAACCATCTTCACATTCTAAAAATATCATGGAATCTATAATTTTTTTATTTAAAAATTATTCTAAATCAAGGCTTCATGATTGAAGTATCTTTCTTCCTGCTTGATGAATCCACAATTATGGCTGCCAATATTCATAATTAACCGTGCTGTAGAAAATAAATTTGGTGGGAGGGGAATAATATGACTGAGAAACTCAAAATCTATGACAGAACTTACTGAAAGAAATTATTAAATCAACTTAAATTTTAGGATAGATTTATTATGTATAAAATAATGAAGACAAAACCCTAAAGCGTAATAGTAAAAGATCAGTCAGAAGAGCAGTCTCAAAATTTCTTAATAACGTTCTACTTCTCATGAGTCAACTGTTATGCAAACACTTAATTAAAATTAATAAAAAAGAAATTAAGAAATTTATAACAATAACATTTGAAACTTTACATGGCAGCATGAAATTAGTGAACAGTTAGAATGAATAATGCTGGGATGCTAACTCGGCAAGCACCAATTCACCATTGGTCATCTTGTTTTGTTGCTAAAAACTGTTTGTAATATTGTTGTTGAAAAACTATGTTGTGGAAATTCAATTAAATAACTCCACAACAGGACAGAGCAGAAGTTATTCACATAATACGAGGTCTATTGAAAAAGTATCCGACCTTAGGCTGGGAAAAAAAAATTACGTACTTGGTGGGGTTCATTTGCTAATCCCCCTCTAAGTAGGCCCCTTGTGCCTCCACACACTTAGCCCAGCGATCCTTCCACTGTTTGAAGCACGTCTGGAATGCTTCTTCCGGAATGGCTCTCAGCTCTGCTGTCACATTCCGCATGATGTCCTCTCGGCTCTCAAAGCAGGAGCCTTTCAGTGGCATCTTCATTTTTGGGAACAACCAGAAGTCAGAAGGAGCCATGTCTAGAGTGTAGGGAGCCTGGCGAATGAGTGAAATGCCTTTCTTTGCCAAGAAACATTGGATCAGCTATGACGAATGAGCCAGGGCATTGTCATGATGCATCTGCCAGTTTTGCGAGGCCCACAAAACCGGTCTCTTGTGCCGAACTGCATCATGAAGACGTCGGAGGACTTCCTGATAGTACTCCTTTGTAACTGTTTGTCCTTCTGGTGCGTATTCATGATGCACAACGCCTCGGCAGTCAAAGAAAACAGTCAGCATCACCTTGGTTTTGCTCTGGACCTGACGTGCTTTTTTGGGCCTTGGCAACATTGGGTGCTTCCACTGTGATGACTGAGCTTTGGTTACTGGGTTGTACCCATACACCCACGTCTCATCTCCAGTTATCACGGTATTCTGGAACTCAGGATCCCTGTTGGCAGTATCCAGCAAGTCCTGCGCAACCTCAAGACGAAGTTGTTGTTGTTCCCGAGAGAGCAGCTTGGGCACAAATTTCGCTGCCACTCTGCGCAAGCCAAAATCCTCCTTTAAAATTGCATGTGCAGAATCTTTACTGATCCCAACTTCGTCACCAATTTCCCGCACTGTCAAAGGATGATCCTCCATCTTCAAGGTCCGCACTTTCTCGATAACAACTGCAATGCGGCTTGTTGACCGCCTCCCGGAACGCTGGTCACTCTCCACCAACGTGCAGCCATCTATGAACCTGTTGTACCATTCTTTTATTTGGTTAACACCCATGGCATTGTCACCAAAAGCCTGTTGAAATTTTATGAATTGTTTCCGCTTGTGTATCTCTAAGCTTTTGACAAAACTTGATGCACGTTCCATCATCACGGGCGAAATGAAAATGCGACGAGTAAGTAGTACAGCACCTCACACACTGGCTGCCTGACAGCGACTGATGCATCCAGCAAGCCCGCAAAAAACCACGCATGTGCATGAAGGCATGTGGCTCCACTATGCACACTTTTGCCTCCCTAACATCATTACTTCCGACGGGAAAAAATAAAGTTGGATACATTTTTGACAGACCTCGTATGTTACCATTACTTCAGTAATGACATTGATCAGAAACCTAGGGAGACTGAATAACATTGGTTGCCATGCTCATCACTGAAACATCCAAGGTTGTCAGATCAACATAAGGTATGTTGATTCAATTCCAACAGTATTTGACCACGCACAGGATGGCACATTAGCCTAAAGTTGTTTTCTCCTGCACTGTCAATGGCTGAACAAACATCTGGTGGAATAAGAAAGCAGCTAATAATTAAATAAACTGTGAGAGATTATGAATCTTATAACTAAGCTTCATCTTTTTACTGCCCAGATACCTAAATTGAAAAAAATAACATGAAAATATTTTTGAGCCTGTCTTTAATCCAATTTTGTAAACATTACACTTCCTGTCTATTTCTCTAAGTCACAAAGCTCACTGAGCTGTTGTAGGCAATGCAAAGAGACAAATGGCTTCAGAATTGTTTCTTGGCTAAAGAATTACGCTTGTTGGGTGGCCAGATCCTTCCAGGATACTGGTTTGGACGGTAAGACACTTGACACTAAATTAATATTTGTGGACATCACCACCAGATCTCAATGGGCAACTTCATGGTACAACAAAAGTAATTTGCATGTTAAAGTTGTGTAATTTGCTTCCAAAGGAAGTAGCCATTTATTTCCATTAAAAAATGTGCAATAATTCTTTTTTTTTTTTAATTGTTGATTTTATTTCCAAACCTGATAGAAAGTTACTAATTGTGCAGTTAAAGGACTAACCCATTCAGCTGGTTTATCGTCGCTGTCTTATTCCATCTGAAACTGATTAACAATTAAATATTGTCTACAGGAGAGAACTCTTTAAATACTAATTAAATTTTTTTTAAAAAATTCAGTAAGAAAAAGAATTTCAATTCAAAAACAACAAAGGTTATTTCATAAATCTGCATGCTTTTTCTTGGCTCTATAAACTGAAAAGTAGCATTGTCAAGCATAAGTTTTTCAGACATTCCTTGGTTCAGTGAAGTTTAGAAATGGAATATGAAAACAGGATTGAAAAAACAAAACAGCTAAGTAACCTCGCTTTACATTTTTTCTTTCTGGTCATAAAGTTTGTGTACAAGATTAGAACTAGAATATATTAAGTTTTCATTTCTCATCGTGTGTTCATGACCCCCAACTAAAAAAAACACGATATAGTTTTTTTATTTTAAAAATCTTGCAACTAACCTGAAAGCTTGTTAGTCACACCACCCCGAAACATAATAGGAATATTACATATATTGATATTATTTACAAATGAGTTGTAAAAAGAAAAATAATAATCTACTTATTCGTTCACTGCAAAGTATGCTAAATCACAGAATTTAATTTTCAGCTGTTGCATTAAGAAACTAGTTTATTTAAAAAAAAAAAAAAAAAAAAGCAACTCAAAATATCCAGAAACATTTTCAGATAAATCCAATATTTTGAAACCTGAGTTGTCAGGTTATTCTTAGGAAAGAAATAAGAGTCCAGATCAGATGTCACTCTTCCATTTATTTTGGGAAATACTGATAAATTCACTAAAATGCCCAACACAAAACATTAGAGCATCTTCTTCTTAAAATCAGATATCTTCATTTATACGTGCAAAATACTCCAAGAAATCAAATGTATTACAAAGGTAGGATTAAGCATTCACAATCAATGTAGGGACATCAATGTTCAGTTTTTTTAAAATTAGTGGTGGTTACTTCAAGCTCTATGCAATAATTTCTTGTCTCATACCTACAACCTGCAGGTGTAGCACTACATTTCATAACAATCAATACAGGAATAATAAGATTTTCCTCAACATTTCAGCATAAAGATTGGATATATTTGTTACATAAACTAGACTATGGACTAATCATGGCTATAATCAAAAAGTTAGTGATAATGATATATCTAAAATTTAGTTTTATCACATTGTGTTGGGATGTTTGCATGTTATGTTAACGTTATAAATTAATTTTAAAGTAAAACAAGCAAATCCATGAAAAGTGGACAATCATTTTCATTCAGATGAGATTATTTCTAATTCCAATCTCTCTGTAAATTATCAAGATCATCATCATAGATTTAGCAAAACATTGGGGGCATCACACAAAATATGTAATACTGTACAAGTAGTTGTCTCTGTGCACATGTTTTGACAGTACTGCCTAAATATTTTGCTGCTAAACCAATTTTTCTAATTTTTATATAGCGATTTACCAGATAATAACCATACTGACATACTAAAAAAATAAGCAGCTTACAGATCATCGACTATACTGAGTTCACTTGGCTTAGCAACAGTCCTAGCGAGGCTTGATTCCTGGTGGCTTCAGCCTATCTTAGATGTCTGTTTCTCTGTACTTCCCTTAATCTTCTTAAATGGCAACGTTCATGAATTTTGTCTGGTTTCCTTTCACCTCTCAAACAGAATATGGGACAAGCATTATTACATTTTCTTCTAGTAAGTTCTTTCCCACTAGAAATGAATTACAGGATCCTGGACGATCTCTGCAGACTTACGATTCAAACACCAAAATCACATTCGACAAAACAAAAAAATTAATTAAATAAAGATAAAAAAGAAATTGCAATAAATTTACTTCGTAAGCAGATGCTTGTTACATGCAGATAATTGAATACACTATGAACAATTAAAGATTGAGTACAGAAATCAGTGAAGACTTTTTTAAAATAAGCCTCTGCAAAATTTAAGGCTCTATGGTTAATGGATTAAATAATTTTGAGTTTTTGCTTATGAAAATTAAGCTAGAATTGACACCATTACAAAGAAGAGTCACCACTGGGAAATCTCGTTTTTTTATTTGAAATCCAAGATACTGTAAAATTACCTTTGTTTTTGTTTAAATGGAAATGAGCAATGCTTATTCCTAAACCATTGCTAACACAAAATTTCTCAAATGAATCATCTGATGTATGAAATGATTCAATATTACATAATGCCATCTCAAGTTGGAAAAGAATGACCACTGCCTCCATTAAGGCTAGATCTGACAATGAGTAGGAATTCAAACAGTCTACAAGCCAGCTCTCCCTTTCCACATTGGAACTGTATGTTTGTGCTTCACTTAAAATAGCCCAAAAAATTTTTAAATCTTCTCCATTGCCCATAACCTATCTTTCTCCTTTACCATTAAACTAGGATCAAGTGTTTGTTTGCTTAAACTACTTCCTGGTTTGAAGCATTGCCTTAACTTGTCTATCATTTCAGCATCCATTTTCCATCGTTTTGTCAATCCCATTCCCGAAGCCAACATTTGAACAACTATGCTACGATAGATACTGGCTACATCTCTCTTCACTATCAAAACAAAAGGAAAGGAAGGGTTTTCTTTTAAAAATCTGTTATAAGGTCCAGCTTTTCCATTAGGCATACCTTTTACATAACCCATAATCCTGAAGCTGTTTCTAAATTCTGTGATAAGAATCTCAGTAATCGTGGTGCCATCAGCAGAGGGGTTGAAAAGCTGTGAAGAGTCATTCATAATCATTGTGTTAAAGGTTTTTTCTAAAACATCAGAAAATAAAGTGATTTCAGGCAGATTTGGCATACTGTTGACAATGTTAAGTAGCTTGAAGATGCATGTGTCCCGATCTATACCATATACATTTATCTTCACTCCCAAAGCTTGAGCTATCATTTTGAGATAAAAACTTTCCATCATTACCCTATCTTGACTGGGATTTTCAAATGCATCTTCATTCCCGCTTGTTAAAATTTCCATATCCGCAAGAATAATTATGCCGTTCACCACACTACAATACTCAAAAAATAACCCTATACTTGATAGAGTGATATCCACTTTTCTCTTCCTTGAGAATAACTATGGCTGCTGGCTTCATCTAACAGTGACCAGAAAATTGTCAAAATTTCTTTCATTGCCCATAATTTATCATCTTTACTTACTATATGTGGCGAAATAAGATCCCATTTTTGAAATTTAGCTGGCTTCTCAAACCAATATTCTACCTCCAGTAGCATATCAATTTTATCTTTCCATCGCTTATTTGCATGCAAATTTCCAATAATCATTTGGAAAAAAATGTTGCAAATATAACTATTCATCTGCATTCACTTTTTGCAAAAATTTAAATGGATGTCTTGTTACAAATCTATTATAAGCTTGAACAATCCATTTTAACTTAAATCGTTTTTGGTAATCTTCTATTAACATCTTGTCTTGTAGATAGATGTGCTGGGTTTTATCATCAATTGTTGGAATTTCCATTTTAACTTTTGGATCATTTTTGAATGATCTTAGGTGGTGCACACTTAAGGCTGTAGTAAGGTAATCAATCCCAAAGAGAGTGGCAGAATAGATAACATTTTTGAGTTTAACAAGTAAAAATGTTAACTTTCAGATAAGGTTTTTAGTTTTTTTCTGCTTAGCACAAAACTGAGTTTGGCTGAGTTAAATTAAGAGAGACTCTTTAGGTATAAATACAACAGATAAATGACTGATCTAATAATCTATCTGTAATGCATCACTATTATGATGTAACAGTTCTTAATGTACTGATTTTGTTTCCAAGACTACAACGTTCCATATAAACTTAATTCTTAGGTTTTTCCAAACATTACTAGTGAATTGGAATAATATAATACTTATAATTACTTTTGCTGGTTTGTTTCTAGATGACAGCACTAATACATCAATCCCTTTTCAGCTATTGTGACAGGTATTTATAGTGATTTGTAATTACCGGGTACATTATATAAATTTTAAAACAACATTTTCACGAATTAAAAAACACACACACACAAGCTAGCATGCACATGCACATATCATACTTGGGTCATCTACAATGGTGACACCTGAGATATTCTATGATTAGACTCCAAATCGTTACTATCATTAGAATTGCTTAGTAGAAACAACCAGAATACAACCTCTTCAAGCCACAACAAAATCCAGCTTTTAACCAAAATTGTAAAATATTTTAAAGTATTAATTGGAAAAGCAGTGTTTTTCTTTTAAACCCTGATGCCCAACTTTTCTTGTTATTTTAAGTATAAATTAAATAAAAATTATATTTTCTAGAGGCACAAGAACAAAAATTTGTATTTTAAATGAGCATAAATTAACTAGTGAACATGATATATTTATTCAAGAAAATGCTTGTTTGGTTTTAATTTTTATCCATACAGTAAAAACTTAAGAGAAAACCAAGGCATTTTCCTCTCCAACATTTGATGCAGGTATTATGATCTATTTTAATTAACTAAGAAAGTTCTAACTGGATGGTGCTGACTAGACAGTGTATACCAATATGGGTTAGGATATCCCTGTGAAGTAATGGTGTGATACCTTGTAGCTGGCTATCCAGCTCCTTTCACAAGGTATTAGAGGTATGAGTGAGTTATGCAAGTGCTTGCCTCAGAAACATCATCATCCTTGTCCACTTATCTCAGTGGAGAATCTTATCAAGTGTTCAAACGTTCGTTATTTACTTCAAGTCTGCATATGTTTGTCCCTCTGAAACTAAACAAAAAAGGTGGCTAATGTGTATTCTGATCTAACAAAGATTTTAAGGTCAACTGGAACACGTAAAAGATGCATTTTAAATGTGCAAAATCAATGTGTATTAATATGGCTTATCTAATACATTGCTGATTTACCAGCAGCCTCTCAAACCAGACAGTAGCATTTTAATTTTAAACTGTGTACTTCTGCATCTTCTTTCACACATATTTCACAAGTAATAATTTTGATGGATTAGACTTGCCATCCTCTAAATCCTTCTGACTACTTCAAATCACCAAAAATATTAGATAGTGTAAAAGGTGGCTTCATTATTCCACATTATTCTGAAGATACATCAGTACAGATTGTTTACCTAGGCAACTTCTAATGTACTGCACCTAATTTTGGACAATATCTTATACAGAAGCTTCTTTATTACAAAGTGCATTTTTCACCGCTTATTTTTGCTAAAAATTAAAAAAAAAATTAATAAAAAACAAAGAAACCAAGAGAATCAAAAAAGAATGTAGCATCATGGTCTTTTATTTTGATTTCAGCCAATCAGAACAAAGTGCACAAAAAAAAAAAAAATTGCCATCAGTTCAAGCCTAATGCCTGGCACATGCATACAGATTATATCTCACCATTTCCCATTATTGAAAATATTCATTAGCTGCCCCTATGCTAGCCAAGTGGCCATCAAATGGTAGTGATGTGTGTGTGTGACTAAAAGGAAGTAACAATCTATCTTGTTGAATCGAAAAATGCAAGCCATGCGACGAGTCGAGGCAGTGGAGAAGTGGTGCAATATGGCAAACTTGCTAGGTATGGCTCAGTCCACATTGAAAACCATCTTAAACCAAGGAGACAGTATAAAAGCTTCAGTTAAAACAGCAGGTATATCAACTGCTAAGAAATTAACTTGCATGAGCAGCATCGTAATGGAGTTGATGGAAAAAAAGTTTGTGTTTGGGTGGATGTGACACAGCATCACATGCCACTCAGCCAGGCTTACATTATGGAGAAAGCCCTAAGTTCTCTTTGAACATGTGAAGTCTGAAGGTGGCAGGGAATCTTCAGCATTTGTTGCCAGCAGAGACTGGTTTGAGAAGTTCAAAAATTCAGTGTTCATATCACAGATGAGGCAGGTAGCGCCGATGTCCAAGCAGCTCGCGAATTTCCAACCACACTGAGAGCCATCATAGAAAGTAATTACCACCCAGATTTAGTTTTCAATGTTTACGAGAGAGGGCTCTTTTGGAAAAAATTGAACACCAGAAGCTTCATAGCCAGAGAGGAGAAATATACACCTGGTTTTAAGGCTGTTAAAAACTGCCTCACCTTATTGCTGAGCAAAAATGCCTCAGGTGATTTGAAATTCAAGCCTCTTCTCGTTTAATATTCTCAAACACCAAGGGCAGTGGAAAGGCTCTCCAAAAATAATTTTCCAGTTATCTGGATGGCAAATATAAAGGTTTGCATAATGATGGTTTTTTGTTACTGGTTCATCCATCACGTTTGTCCAGCTGTCAAACATGTTGTCAGGAAAGGGCCATAAATCTAAAGCATTGATGATTTCAACACAAAAACCTAGAGACTGTATCAACATCTATGCCAGTTTATATTGTCTTTCTTCCTCCAAATACATCCATCCATCCTTCAACCCATGGATCAAGGGGTCATTGCATCCTTTAAAGCATATTATCTGAGGGGCACATTTAGACAGCTTATCAAGGCAATTAAAGATTTTTGGAAATCTTATAATATAATGAAAGTGACTGATAGCGTCAGTGACGCCTGGCAAGAGGCAACAAGCAAGTGCACGAATGGGGTGTGGCATAGGCTGTGGGCAGACGACATCAATGACTTTGCTGCCTTTGAGACCGAGATGCCAACAATTGAAAACGTATCTGTTAAGCTATTAAAGGAAGTAGGATTCGATAAAGTAGACGATGATGATGTATTTTTTCCCTTGGAGCTATGCTAACTTGTTCAGTTTTGAACACTTATTCAGCAGCTTGCTTTTCTGTAGATAAAACAGCAAAAGTATACCTTTTGTAAGGAAAAACAGTAAATCCTCCAATAGTGCTGCTTTGTTATAATGGTCTTCACCATGGGTGTAATTTTTATTGTAAGAAAAAAAAATTATACTTCAAGAATCCAAAGAATTGTCTACCTGGAAAATTTATGATGTATTGCACCAAATTTTAGACTAGGTTCCAGACAAGATAAAGGCTTCTGCACAACCAACTACACTGTTGGGTGCAACAAAATCTTCTTGTTCGAGGAATACCTTACTTGAGTATCTAGGTTGAAGATCAGAGACAGTGTCATTGTTCCTATGCCAGATGACAATCCAGGAGAAGGTCAATAGCATCTTCACATACCTCGAAGAACATGAAGATCAGAGATCAACCTCAGAAACATTCCAGGCAAATCTTGGTTGGTTTGAAAAGTTTAAGCACTGCACAAACCTACACTGTGTGTGTATCTCTCTGGTGTGTCATGGGAATTCCCTGCCATTTACAAGGTTATCGTTGACCACAGCAACTGCCATCCAGAACTCATGTTCAATGTTGATAAGACTGGCCTCATTTTTGCAAAGAAAGCATGCACCGAGGTTCAAGACTTCCACCGACAAACGGTCCTGTTGTAGATTTCAAGACAAAACCCATGCTTATCTACCACTTTGGTACACTCAAAGCCATTAAGGGATTCTCAAAGAAGCATTTTACCTTTTGTTTGGAAATCAAACAAGGTATGGGTTACAGCTGATCTTTTTTTCAGTAGTGTCTTTACTGTCCCGCAATGAAGTGTGGTACTGAGAGGAAAAAAACTTGGAACCCAGAACACTGTTACTACTGGACAACATCCCAGGTGACTCTATGCACTTCAGCGACAGTGGAAGTGGTTTGTCTTCTGCCAAACGCAACCACATTTCTGTAGTCAGTGGACCAATGCATCATTGCTAACTTTAAGGCATACTACCTGAAGCTTGCATTCGAGCAACTGGTGGATAAGGCGTATGGCCAAGATCAGACAATCAGAGATTTTTGGAAATCATCAAACATAATGCTTGTGATTGAAAACGTTAGCATAGCGTGTTGGGATATGCAACCTATAACATAAAACAGAAGATCTATCATAATCCAAACAGCTTATTGCTTTCTATTTAATAAATAATGAGTCACAATAACAAATTTCCTCCAAAACCTAACCACTTAATTTATTGAATTAAACTTGATTTTGCAATGATTTTGGATGCTTTATATATTTCAGATGAAAGCATATTAAACACAATGTATGCAGGAGAAAAACTGCTAAAGTAATATATATGTATAACACTGGATATGTTCTTGGAAACAGTACTGTGTGAAATAGTTCTATAGGAAGTAATTATAATGCTGTTCTAATGAGGATTCTTCACAGTATCACCATTTCTTACGTATGATTGACACGTGAGTGCTTCATTGGGAAATCGGTAATAGCACTAATATTAGTGATATTGTATATTTGAAAAAATGTGTTGAAGCATTTTATAATGAAGGATTTTTAATGATGATGATGTCATTTTTTATGTAATAAGTGCTCATCAGTGCATTAGATTGGAGCCTGCTGTTGTTGATGTTGTTAGTTACCCAAGGCGCCTAAGGATGACCCTCAGAAGCGCTAGACTACATTGTGGGAGGCGCACCAGCGCATCCATAGATTTGCCGAGTTTATGGTTGTGGCGGTCAACCAAGCTACTCTTGTTGTTGAGTGAGTTGGACTTCCGAAAAAGGCTCTGTCAATGGCATTGCACCCCATAAAGACAAGTGGCCTGTTCTCTGTCGAGTCCTCCTCGTTACCGAGAGGTGTTTGTCGAGCCGACAAGCGGCCCGGTCCACCCAACACCGAGGGGCCCCAAGGACCCGGGAGGTCTCTCTCACGTTGGGCTGCTGTTGCTGCTCCTATGAGGCATTGGTAGAAGACTATTGTTGGAGCTACTCCCGGGAGAATGAGCCTGGTTGTGACATCCTTGCAGATTGCAGGCTTCTTGTTGAAGAAGGCATTTAGAGTAGACCGCCTTGCCTGATGTGTCCTCTCTCAAAACATTTCCTGTTAGCAAGCAATGTCTGCCAGAATACCTCTCTTTGATGGTGCTGCTGAGTTCTCAATCAGGATTGTTGTTGGACCGAATGTCTAGGATCTTGTTAATCTTGGCAATGTTCTCTGATAACAAGCTGTCGTTAAATTCCTTATTGATTGAGTTCCATCAGTTTCGTCTTCCTTTTCCTCTACAGAATGTTGATTTTCAATCTTAACACCCTTGTAAGCTGCTCCATGACAATTCATCAGCTCCTTCACATCAATGGATCGATTTCACCCAGTTTCACGAGCCAGCTTAATGATGTCCTGGCCATACCTTGCACCATACATCATTCATGCAGCTGAAGGCCACTTCCTTCCAACAAAGATTCTATAGAACAATACAAACAAACATAAGATAAAAAACTTGTAAATTTGTAACAGATGTTCCAAATTATTCAGCGAACTTCAGCAGATATTTGCAGAGACCGTTTTGATTTTCTTGTTGACTCCTTGTCTAAGCACTGTAAGGCTGTCATTAATGTTAATGGTTGTATGACCAAATACTAATACTTCCTTGATCTGTTTACCTCATAATCTCTAAAACTTGGTTTTCGTGAAAACATTTTGAATACAAGCTTGATTTGTTCTTAAACTTTTGTTGCCAACAAATTTCATCATAACGTAAAAATGTATGCAGAATATTTACTATTGATCATGTTGGTGTACATATTAATTAAGAACAAAACATTTTTCAGATTATTGTAATGCCCATGCTAGATGTTTTTCAAAACACATTTTGTGTCAGTTTATGCTTGTTCTGCCATCATTCTAAGACTTTTGTCTGCTAGTGGTATATAAACATTTACATAACTTAACACTAAATTAAACAATATGTATTTACTTACTGTTATTCCAACAGGTTTTATCTAATTTGCATAGGACAACGTTCCAATATCCAATAGTCTTATCCTCGTAGATGAGTTGAGAAATTAACATTTTACTGTAATATACCTAGCTGAACAAAAAAAGTCCAAAGCATTTTCATTAGAAATACATAGAGGAACTACTACCTTTCCATGGGGAAAGATTTTATCCTCATTTCATATTTCTTTTTATTTTATGTACACAAAAAGGAATAACTTTTAAGATGATAATTGATATCAATAACACATATATAGCATCAGATAACTGCAAATTAATTTTGCCTAACATATTTAAAAAGTTTTTTTTATTTCACATATAAAAATCTTTCTCAAAATTGCGAAAATGAAAATATAAAAAGTAATAGGTGGCTAGTTCAGTCACTAACAGTTACAAAGACCCTTCTAGAAAATATCTTGAGGATTCCTCCGAAAATTTGTAAAGTAGGTAGACAGCTTTTTCTCTATTGTGTACATAATGCTTGCTTTTTCTTTAGAGAGATAAGTAATCTTAAGATGACAAAAGGCCTAGCATACATTATGTAACAGATATGTAACAAATGCTTCCTTGCTTGTGAATCAACGTCCTCTGAACTGTCAACATTCTTGATGACTAACCAGGTTCCTTCTCACCATGTTCTTTTACTTTTCACTATCTCACTACAGAAAAAGCCATTTTAACCAGATTGAATTATCCAGAGAGTTCAAGTAACCGACATCTGATAGCACTCATCATTTTTCCACTGTTTTCGGCAACTACTGGTAGGTGGCTCCAGCGTGTGTTATCGATTGCAAACAGTGTGTGCACGGTCTTGCATCTGTAATTTCTCCAGCTTTTAGCAGTGATTATCAGCCCTTATCTAAGACATCCTGAAATTATGGATGGCGATACATTACAAACGAGAAGTGGACTGAAGAGGAGTGTGTTGTGTTGATGATAACTCAGAAAATAGACATTATTCGGCAATTGGACAAAGGCGAGAAACACAGCCAGATAATGAATAACCTCGACATTGGTTCATCGACAATCTACAAAATCAAGTCTCAGAAATCAGAGTTGCTGAAGTTTGTGGCCAGTTCTGAGACTAGCAAAGCTGTTGATAAATTCTGTACTTTACGTAAACCTACGATGGAGCAGTTGGACAATGTACTGTATGAGTGATTTTCCTTGAAGCAATCAGAGGAAGCTGCAATTTCTGGCCCGATGTTGACTGAAAAATCAAGAGAGTTTCATAGGGAAAATGGAATTGACTAGAGCTGTGTTTTGTCTGATGGCTGTCTAGCTTGCTTTAAGTTATGGCATGGCATAACAAAGTTAGACATGTCAAGAGAAAAGCAATCTGTCGATCCTGAAACTGCCGACCACTATTGTGAATTCTTCTGGAAACTGATTGAGGAACATGGTTTAACCACAACGAACATCTACAATGCAGATGAAACGGGATTCTTTTGGCACTGTTTGCCAACATAAACTCTTGCTGGTGGTGATGAAACTGTTGCTTCGGGGTTTAACAACAACAAGGATTGTTTAACTGTGCTAACTTGTGCCAATGCCACTTGGACACAGAGTTAAATTGCTTGTGGTTGGAAAGTTTAAGCGTCCAAGAGCTTTAAAAGGTGTTGTTCATCTGCCAGTTGAGTACAAGGCACAAGCTAATGCATGGATGGATAAAGAAATTTTTATTTACTGGTTCCACCATGCTTTTGTTCCATCTGTGAAGAACAATCCGAGGAAACGTGGATTTCCCGAAGGTACAAATATTTTCTTATTGCTTGATAACTGCTGAGCTCATCCTTCAGAAGCAGAGCTTGTTTCTGGCAACAACTTTACTATCTACCTGCCTGCAAATGCAACCTTCCTTATCCAACCGATGGGTTAGGGAATCATCCAGAATCTCAAAGCCATTTACAGAAGGGGTTTTAGGAAGCTCGTAAACGTAGATGGCACATTTCAAGAATTACAGTCTGCTTTCAACATCAAGAATGCAATTTTTATGATGGTCTGTGCATGTTCTACTGTCAAGAGCACAATTTTGAAGAGGGCCTGGAGGAAGTTGTGGGCAGAAGTGATGTTTGCCAAAGGGTCTTCTGATGAAGACGAACTTCAAAGCCTTAATTTAAGGCAGAAGAAGACAGCAGCAAAGAAAATAATGGATGTCCTTCATAATCAAAACCACTCAAACCCACTCACTCAACTTCAGGATGAAGAGGTGGAGAATCGGCGAACATCGATCAAGAAGTTGAAGTGACACAAACCATGACTGACAGCCAGATCATTCACATGGGTGTAAACCCTAAGAGCATTCCTACCCAAACTGACATTGATTCTGAAAAAGGGGATCATGGTCAAGAAACCAAACTTTCTTGGGCTACTACTGCACAATGTTTGGAAACGTTCTTAAAGTCTGCTAAGCAGTAGTCGTCTTAGTCTACTAAGGAAATTATGCACTTGCACATTCTGCACAATAACTTCCCAAGAGAGGAAACTGACTTGGAAGTAGGCAGACATCCAAAAATATTTAGAAAAGCTTTGGAACTTTGTTTGGCTCCTACAAACTCAGCAGCAATTCCAACCCCAGCAACATCGGCTGATCCACTCCAATCAACATCAAAGCCTACAAGTGATGATTTTAAGTTTAAAATACTGTAGTCAAATTGTTAAATATACTGGAATTTAGCACAAGTCACAGTGACAGTACTATTAAGTGAAGATTGCTGCTCACAATACCGCTGAAACAACTATTCTCAAAGCTCCACTTCAAATAACTACAACTAACTCACTGGTGAATAGAGTATATAAAATGTTTCTCCATACATCATTTTTACGGATTAAACACTGCTTATATATGGTTTGTTTGTTTCATTTTATAATTTACGCATAATCCCTTTCATCACTGGTAAACGTTCATATAACCGGCAACACCAATTCTCCAAGAGTGCTGGATAAATGAGTTTTTACGGTACTAGTCACGCTACCATTCTTAAGGTTCACTCTAAAAATGGCGGAAAGATCGGCACCAACAAAGTAAAATTCTCATGCCAGGGAAAGCTGCCCAAGACCAGCGAGGATCGTGTCAACCACATACGTCTGCGCACCCCACCCCACCCCTGGCGGAGTGTATGTATGCACTTCATGTTCGGTACTCTCTTCGAGCGCCAAATATCAATAGATAAACAACCATGGTTCTTACCCCGTGTGTGCTGCACGGCGGTACTTTAGAATTCCCTGTAGCGTCCTCCTGCACACACATCTACCATCACCATTCTTCATTCCTGGAGACCCGCGCTACAAATTCTCATCTCGCACTAAGTCTCGGTAACAGCGCGTGACCTGAGCTGACGTTGCTATGGTAGACATCAACAGTTCAATGACTCAAATAGAAACAAAAACAGTCGACTTCAGTCAAATACCTTTTGGACTTGTCTCCTCCCTTAACGTTCTCCGGACAGTTAACACTTCTTTTCCCTCAAGGTCCAAACCCGGCAGATCTGAGGTGTTACCGTCAAAGCGTCTGAATCACCGACATTCCGCCGAGTTGCCTAGTAACGGACCACGTGGGCCCACCAACCAATGAAAAGTAACGCCGTGCACAGCGGGGGACTGCGCACCGCCATATCCAAGACGCGAGAAGTTAGAAAGATGGCGTCTTGGATTTGACGGTAGTTCGAAGAATACACAGCCAGCGAATAAAGTCCAAATGTAAATGAGGCAAGATGTTCTTATTTGTTTAGAGTGAGTGAGTGTGTGTGAGATGCATTAGTTGACAATCTGGATGATGTTAAAGTTAAATATAACGAGTACATACTTAGTGAAATTAAGAAACGACAGCATCATTTTGTAATGTCGCACATCCTTGCGAATAATTGCTGATAATTGTTGGTTGATGGATGGGCATGTATCAGAATATATAAGGATTTTATTTTTTTGCTATAATGTGCAGACCTTGCCTGGGGTTGGGGATAGTTGAATATTCATGTAAGGTTTCTGTAGTATCTAACCTAGGAGTTGGCAGCGTTTGCCATTACTGGATACACCACTTTTCTTTTTATGGGACTGAATAATTCAACAGTATCGTGTTAATAAATGTTGCACGCTTTTCTTCGTATATCTACTTTCAAGTTTTTTGCTTAGGCTATAAAATAGTTAAGGCAAATCTGAATTGCTCAAAATCTCGTCATTAATATACACTTTCTGCAATTTAGCTAAGTCGTTTTCACCTCTTCAGCAATATTGTACTTCTCTTCTGGAATGTAGATAGATATTTAGATGCAAAACATCTGGGGTTATCCAGTATCAAACCCCACCAGAAACCATAACAAGCAAGCACTCTTTACGCTTAGCTAACTTTCCATCTGAGAATCAGGATTCAATCTTGTAGATATTCAAAGTGAAAATGAAAATTTGGGTCTAATTAGGTTCTTAGATGTTTGCGAGGGAACCTATTAAAAGTTTTTAAAATGCTCACTTAAACACAATTACTTCAACTTTAGTGTAATGTACTAGTGGAGCTAATTACAAACTTTTGTGCAAGTGGTAATTAGTATAGTAAATAAACCACGCAAATTTGTTCACCTGGTGACAGTGGACTGGGCTGTATTAACTTCCTATATCTTATAATGACAAAAGCTCAGCTACACCATGCTTTTCTATATCTAGTCACTATGGTATCTGAGAGAGTTTATTGACCAATCTTGGTTGTTTTTACTCATTAGTATATCGACACAATATTATTTATGATTATGGAATGCACTAAAAAGGGACTTTGAAAAGAAGTGGAAATAGAAGATGACGAAAAAATGTAGCATAACCTCTGCTCAATGTTTTAATATTAAAAGGGGTTACTGGTGAAATTTTGAAAAGATAAAATGTTTTATTTTAAATTTTGAGAGCATAATTGATTAGTGAGGTATTTGTACGAGAAAATACAGCAAGAACAGGATTTATTTTTCTGTCTAAGGTTTTCTTTTTTCCTTATCCAATGATGTCTGGTTTTTTAATCATAACCCTTATCTTATGAATGGCTTGATCCCAGCGTTGTCTCCACTTGACAAGGGCTTCTTGTTTTTTCTTGTCATCCAGAGCACTGTACCTGGAAAGAAAAAAAACAATTCTTATTCATGTGAGTGGTGAGAGAAGCGATGTCTATTTTTTCTTCAATAAATCTTAGCAAATCATTTGCCATTATACATTATAAGAAAATTGTAGGTAAAAAGAGTGAAAATCTGTTTGGTTCACTTTGTAAATTACTTTGGAATAATTTGTTCTAAAGTTTAGAAGATTTGTTGCTGTGGCTACATTTTAAAAAGCAATTTGCTATTTAACAGGTGAAATGCTATTTGCTACTTGATGTGATTAACCTTTGCTGTTAGAGAACCATGAAGCTTTTGGATCGGTAGGCATTTGTTTGTGACATTTTCTGCTCAAGATTTGCATGCATCTTTTAAGATTTCTTTGCACTCAGTTTTCAAATGGCCACTGTAGAGTTGGTGTGCCAGCAGTAAAAGGGAATGACTGAGAAAAAAAGATTAATGTTGAAGATATAGCAGTGATGATGAAAAGAAAAAACAGGTTTGCTATCGTCAAAAGTTTCTTTTACATAGATAGGGAGATAGGTTTTATTTCAACGTACCTAGCAATTGAGTACTATTACGACAATGCTATTTCAGCCAGGTTTTATTTGGATGGCTGTAGTGTTTAATAATAATCAGTCAGAAAAACAAAATTCTCTTGTTTTATAAACATAATTTGTAGGTAAACACGAAAGGATATATATTATATTCTCCTTGTGTAGACCTCACTCAGAGATAAGAAAAATGGTTAAAACTATCAGCAACTAATTTGTTTCTAATCTATCTCTGTGCACCTGTAGTGAAACGACTGTAGACAATATTTTAATAAGTCATTTTCTGTTTTAAATAAATATATGAAAATACATTATAATTTAATGTGTCTTATTCTAGACTATGCTGCTATGGTAGAATGTAACTGTTCCACTGGCTAAAACAGTGATAGGAAATGGCACTGATGGTCAGCTACTGAAAGCAGCTTTTACACCAGTAGTTATATAGCAAATACAAAGTGAAGAAATCTTTACAAAACAGCTTTTGAAGTTTGTAAATGTTTACGACAAGTAAAGTTCAAGATGTCTAAATCCAACTGCAAAGTAGTTGTTTTGTGTTTTTGTCATCACTGACACTAATATATCTGCAGTTGAAATTAAATTTCATTCTTTTAATGTGTATAAACAAGCTTGCTGTGGTATTTCAGACTTGACCAAACTAACTCATTGAAATAATAATTGTAAATGGGTAAGCAGATCACAGGTAGAGGTTATTTTTTTGTATTCTTTTCCTTGAAATTTTTTTAAAAAATGTTTATTTTAGTTGGAAGAAATTAGCTGATATCACGTTGAAATGTACAAATTTCTTACTTGATAGAATTAATAGCAAATTGTTTTAGTAGTCTCAGATCTGCATGCTGACTAGCTATGCCCATAAAAATTTCATATAGGTCATAAGTGACTCCTTCAGTCTGCCAAGCTGCAGGATCATTGGGACCAACGATGACAGGATAACCTTCAGCAATGAGGTGCGCAGCTGGGTGATTCCTTAGATCTTCTAGTAGACCAAGCATCTGGAACAAAGAGACCAGACATCATCATTGCCTGAAAAACTAGAACCAGCTGAAATCTTAATATCAAGGTGCTACTCTGCATCCCATAAAATTAGCTTGTAAATCCCTGAAGAATGGCAGTTTTGTAATTTGTAGTCAGATACTGAAATTAGTACTATATAATTTTTATACCTTTTATTAGGGTATTGCTGCTTTGGATTTGTATCATTTTTAAAGCAACTTAGCAAGTAAAACAATTAACTGCATGTTTACAAAGAAGATCTGTGCTCTGCTGGAATTTTTTTTCTAGTAAATTGTCATTCCTTTGATGAAAAATGTACTGTAGATGTAGTGTTGCTTTTCCCACTTTAATTAGCTTTATGAGTGACGCCTTACCTGATTGCAGATGGGGTTCACTTCTATAGCTATCTGTTGCTGCTTGACAAGTTTTAGCAACTCTGGATGCTTGATAAGTGCATAGGCATGTCCAAGTCGAGAAGAATTCAACAAGATGGCATCAAAGAGGTTTTCGTCCACAGGTGTTCCCTGCCAATCTGGGATGATATAAATTGGTAAGATCAATTCATCCAACTTGGATTTAACACCACAATAAATATCAGTAGTTATCCACAAAAGTACTAACACATAACTTAGATTTTTCTTTAAAAAAAAGAAACAAAAAATACAGGTAGAAAGTATTATTAAACAATAACAAAGCATTAGGTTATTTTTTTAAACTTTTACCTGTTTCTCCAGCATGGAAAAAGTAAGGAACTCTGTGATGGGAGGTTATTGGCACCAGCAGTTCATTGAGATAATGCATAAAAGTAGGATTGGTATCTTCTTGACCTACAAGGTCAAACCCAGCAAACCAATCAGGATAAGTGTTCAGCAGATGTGAAGATAAATTGAGTCTTTGTTGTATGTATGACTTGGATGTAAGCCTATAAATAAAAGTATTCTTTATATTCTATGATAGGTTTTTTTTTTATTAAGGTGGAAGACATTGAAGGACTTTGAAAAACAACAGATATAAACACATACTGTAGATAGACATTTGGAATCCCCTCATTTTCTTAAAGTATTTCTATTTATTTTTTGGTAATGCATTTCTGAACAGTTGCAGTCTAGTGACAATAGGGTAAGATGTATTACTTTTCAGTACACATGATGATAGAGAAATGTTGCTCTTTAAAGCCACCTGGATTTTGTTGATTCAAATTATATAAATGTTAATTTGTAATTATTATTATTATTATTGGCAGGCATTTACTTATTTGTTAATTACTTCAACCTGTTCTCTGATTCATGTGACGTGATGTTCTGTTGTGGTTAGATTACTGAAATGCTTTAATTGAGGGTCTGAGTTCATATCTTGTTTTGGACTGACTCAGTTTGGTGCATCTCTCTAGTACGTACTCTTCTTGCTCTTCTTAACCAGCTGGCTGCGTGGAATGATAAGCTCTGGTAGTATGTGGCCTCCTATGTTGTTAAGGGGTTGTGCAACCCACTAAGTATGTAAAAACTTGCTAACTGATCTCATATCAAAGATGGAGATCTGCAAACACCATATCTGGAGAAGTGTACAACAAGACAGATTTGTTGATTTAATTAACAATTTTCCAATCATGCAATTACTCACTAAATCAGCAACATAAGAGTGGAACATATTTTAAAACAGTATAAAATACTGGGGAGCTCTACAAGAACTAGAACCAAGGGTTTTAATGGCTTTTCCTTGTGGCTAATATTTAAAATTTTATGTGAAAAAAATACCAACCTATACTGTGAAAGTATGATTTTCATCCCGACCATGTCTGGGTGATCTTTCATAAACCGCTTGGCTACTTCAATTATTTTCTTTAGTGTATATTCATCACCTCTCTTGACTCCATCAAGACCAGAAATCTAAATTAAAATTAGTTTTAATTCATTGGTGGTGTCCAAGTCTGAAAGAGATTTCTTTATTCAAAGCTGTCATTCTATTGAACTTGGAAGGGAATATTTAAAACCAATAAAAATAGTATGGCACTAAAGATACATTAATCCTCTGTATGCTACCATGGGTGCATTTGTAATCAACTACCCTTCAAATCTATGTTACTTGGCACGTGGTTTGCAGCACCTTCATTAATGTAACTCTTTGCATCGACAAATTAGTTTTGCTCCATCCTTACATTTTTTGCATAACAAAAGGGTTAACTAAGTATACAGTCAATTCAACACACGCTAGTCATTTGAGGCTACAGTGCAAACGCACCCTAGAAAATGTGAATACTGGAATGCTAAATATACCTAGATCATGATATTAGTCGTACTACAATATCTGGAAATATCATTGCACAGTTAACAATGAATGCAGCATTTGTTATGAGTTTTTTTTTTTTAATTTGATGATAAAAGACAATTTAGCATTAAAATTTATTTTTAGGGAATGAAAACTGTTAGCACACTTTATAAATGAATTTCTAAATTCTGATTTTGTACTATATTTTTTGGTTTTAATTTGAAAAGAACTACTGTATAACGCAGTAAATTTAATTTAAATGTGTTCTTTTTTAATGATTTGTGTTTTGAGATTTCTGCAACTCATGTTTTTGTGTTGTATCATGCAGTTTAAGCAAGCGTATGGACATTTTGATTCTATTACAGGTTTGTTTTACAAAAATGTTCTTAATGACAACTGGTTTCAATACTAGAATAGACAAATTTATTGATACATAAATTTATTTTGTAGTGTAATTTTGATTAGTCTTGTTTGCGTTTTAACTGTACTCGCAAATAGTGGATTTTTTTCCGCCAAGATTTTCTGATACTAATGTACACAAATTCCATTGCTTGCTAATTTATTCAGTATTTTCTGTTCTAAATACAAGATGCATGTGCTAAAGTATTTTAAAATTTTAGATTTAATACTGATTTTGATAATAAGTGTTAAAACAACAAAAATATTATATAGAGAGGGTATGATTACATAAAAGTGTAAAGAGTAACTTAAAACCATAACAATGAATGAAGACAAACTGACACCAACAAAGAGAAGTTGTAAATTTTTGGTAATTATGCCACCTTTGAAAATAAACAATTATTTCAAAATTTGGAAGAAAAAATTCTACCACAGTTTTAGAAGATCGACTTTCAAAAGAAGCTTAGCCAAAATAAAATCACCATAATGGTTACTGTTTGCACTTTTGAATTACTCTAGTATATCGGGAATGGTACAAACATACGTAAGCTGCAACAAGAGCGTACCATTATGAATAAAATTAAAAACAAGTGAAAAATCTAAAGAGAAATCTGCAATTTTTACCAAAAATTAGCATGAACAAATTATCACCAACTTTTCTTTCTTTTGAACAATGAGACAGTGCCTGTCTAATGTTTTCTGATGTATATTTTCTAGATAACATTGGTTTCCATCATTCTTTGTTTGCTTATTTATAGGGAACACGAGGAGAGGTAATTCCTCCTGTTTGGGTTATTTAGAGATGTTTTGTGGAATTTTTTTGCTGTTTTTGCTCAATGGAGTTCAGATCAGAAATCTAGGGTGGCCGCACCATTTGCTTAAGGAATCTCAAATCTTAAGTTTTGATCAAGCAGTTTCATAACTGCGTTCAGGGTCCTTGTTTTCTTTTGGTTTTTGTTTTTGTTCGTTTTACATTCATTTAGCATTTTGGACATGATTCTTCGGTTCTCAACATCCAGCTTGCGTGTTCCTTGCAAAAAACATCTTCCCTATATCGGCAAGCATGAAGTAGGAGCTTCTTTGCTGTGACGATTTCGTTTGTCCATTAGAAAGTGCTGCCAATCGACTCCCAACTTTAGGGAGATCCTTACTATCATTTTTAGATGTATGATGAAACAGGATACCCTGGAGGAATTCCATGGAGTCTGCTTGGAAAGAAATGTGAAAAGAAAGCTTGCCTGGGTGGCTCACCGAACTGGGGATTTTCATCCGAAGAGTCGAGCACTGGACAGTGGCACTGCTTATAAGTCTACTTATGTGTTAGAGTGTTGGTTCTACAAATTATCGTAAAGTGAATTCTGTGGAAACAAATTATTAATTTTGGTTTGATTGTCTCTCCAATGTTATCAGAATTGTTGAAAATGTCAGTTTTTTTGTTGTGTTTGTCGTTTTGGTCAATAGCCTAAAAATCAAAAATAAAAAGTTTATTTTTCAGAAAGTTATTTTTACTTACTTTCCTTAAACTGCTCCTCATTTCAATGTATTGCACATTGTCTGCCAGAAATTCTCTTAATCCTTCATATATGTAGTCAAGAAATACGGCCTCATGAATAAGAAGACCTCTGACAGCAGTGAAGTAGTTTTCAAATTCATCCCAGATAATGTTCTGGTGGATGCTTTCATTAAAGAAGTGATCCTGGCTCATGACAATAGCATTATGCAGCCTATGTTATGAAAACAAAGGAAAACAGTATTAGTGGCATTGTCACAACTGTGTTTTAATCATCTCTCTTGAAATGCTAACAAAAGATCTGATAGCCTTCTCCAACAGAGAATCCTTGTGCGAAAGCACAGGAACTAGCATTTAATGACTTGAGACATTTGATTTCTACATTGACATCTAATGGCATTGGTCTAGCAGCTTTAACATTAATTAATCTAATTTGTTGTAAAAAAGATTGCTGCCAAAGCAGAATCCCTGGCTAAAAAGAACCATTTCCAAAGGCAGCAGCTGTCTGAACAACCAGCAATCTTCTCTGCTTAGGTGCATCAGGGTTAAATTGGTCGTAAGTATCCCACACTCATGATGAAGCAGACGCACCTTTTTAACATGTTAATAATGGATGGATTTCCAAGAACTAGACTTTCTAACCAGCGAAGGATGTGATGAAATTACCTGAATAACCTTTATTTGATATAAAACTAGCATCCCTAAGCACTGCTTTGATATTTGTTAACTGCTTGCTTTCTACTTTTTAAAAAAATTTTATGTACATTCTGATGCTTTAGTAATCTGCCAAATAAAGAGAGGAAAACATTTGAAGTATGCTTGCTTTTCATCAGAGGCCTGCCTGTTTCCATGGACAGCCTAGGTAAAAGGTTATAATAAAAAATAAATCTAAGATTAACAGCGAAATAGTCTTAAACAGAACAGAATTGGGATCAGTAGAGAGAGATAGCGGTGTATATTTATTTATGTATGTATGTCTCACGTGTGAATCAGAAATGTTGTCAAAATAGACAGCAATTGAGATGGAATTGAGTTACACATTTCGAGAGATTTTTATTATAAGTCAGTGAACTAATATATATTTTTTGTTTGTAAAGATACAAATAAAAAATTTATCTTAACTCATTTTCTGCTATTCAGCTTACATCTAACAAAGTGTATCTGAATTGTGCATTAACTATTAACAGGATTTGTTTAGTGTGGACAGCAGCAGAATTTTGGCCATGTTCTGCACTTGCATCCTTGCTGTCTATTACTTGTATAGTGAGTGATTCACTAAGTTTCTGTTTTCCTTTGTTGTATTTTTTGTTCATGGATTCTGCATCTTTTAGGTTTTGTTAAGTTATGCAGTATGTTTTTGTTTGCTACATGTTAATTTTTCTTTTCTTTTGTATGTGCGAATTTCAATTTGATGATGATAATATTGAAGTCACTACTGATTTTAGGAAAATCCTGAAAAAATACATTTCTTCTGAAGAATATATCTTCTATAAAGTTTGCAGGTTCTTTTACTTTATCCTCCTCCAGACAAAATCTGTTGAAGTCATGTGAAGAGAACTCAAAGGTGCATCAGTGGTTTCTCTATCTTACCTTTGTTCGAAGGTACTACTGGAGAGAACTGGAACTTTAGCCTGTTGTCACTGGTCCAGCACATGTAGCAGTGGTCTCGGTAAGTGGCATTCTGTATCAACCAAGTTACATTGGTCATTGCTGAGCTATGTAGAGCAAGCACACCACCTATGAATGAAGTTCAATGTCACATTAGTATTGATTAAAATTTCTATACATTAGTTATTCAAACAAAATCACGAATAAATAAAAGACCCACAACAAGCTGAATGGGATTGAATGTATCATTGTTTCATTACCATCAGCTGCTACTTGGACCAGTTCTAAAGTGTAGTATGGTTTCCATAATAAAATTTAAAACTCTGTCCTGACTTCGAGGTTGGGGACATAAGGTGTGGATTATTAGTTTTGATGGCCAAGCAAGTTACCTGGGCACTGTCGGGGGCTCTTGTGCTGTTGTCAAGGTGTAAGCTTGACAAGAGTTAGCCGTGGAACTTCAACCATGTACTCAGAAAACCCTAGATCTCTAGATGTGGGAGGATATCAGACTGCTCAACGGTCAGCTCTTGAAGAATAACGAAAAGAAATTATGCAGAGGAAGTTCTCAAATGGAGCCAGTCTCAAACACGATTCAAACTGGCTCTCAACCATGGTAGTACATTAGTTATCCACTGGAGTGCCAACCACCCAACAATTCCTTAAACTATTAAAATTCTCTAGATTTCTTATATTGTCATGTCATGTTTGAGGACATAATAGAAATTTGAAAATCTGTCTGGGAAACCATCTGTTTGATTTTGTTTTCTTGCTTTTCTTTACTTAAGTTCAGTGTATTTTTCCTATAGGGAGAAGTTTCCAACTACATATTCGCAAATTACATTGTTATTTAAGTGATGTATTAGTTAGTTACAAAGCGGCAGGAAATCTTTCAACATGTATGAAGGGTTTGTTTTTTCAGAATGTGTATCATCATACACACAACATCTGCATTAGGCACAGTGTCTAAAAAAAAAAAAAAGCAAACAATCACCAGGTTTAGGTTATGACCTGTTTCTTTCTCTCAGAGTTTTAAATGTCTCATATAATCTTTGCCCAATTCAGAACTTTGCTTTTGCTAATCAAGCAGAATAAATCCGTCATTCTCCAAATCCTTTTTGGCAAAATGCCTCTTTGACTATTCCCATCTGTCAGCATCACAAAGGACCCTGGACCATGTTACCTGCTCTTCAAGTGGCCTAGAATCAAAGCTTTGACGTCTTTATTCTAATACCTTTCCATATAAAATTCCTTTTGCCTTGAATACCTCCTGACTACACTACCTATCATATTCTAGTTTCTGTTGGATAATTATTTTGGGATTCGATGTTAATGCTTTGTTTGCATTCTTTGAATACTTTGCTGTTTGGGGTTGTGCTTATTTAAACAGTTTAAAACTAGAATTAAGGCTCCAAACGTTTAAGGGTTAATCGTATGCATGTCAGTTCAGCAGTTAGGGCAGTGTTTCCAAATCTTTTTCTCAGTACAACCGTATTAGCATGGTGATATATTCTTATGACCTCAATTTCCAGCACCAACATAGTGAAACCTGCATAAGGGAAACATTTTGAGGCAAAATAATGAATTCCTGCTTTCTAGGCTTTGGAATAACTGCATTCAAGGAGTTGGTGTGATGTGGCCATTGCACTAGCATGGATTATGCTGTGGAAAATATAGTGTGTATATATATGTCGACAACAGTCGTGAAAATAATCAAGATACTGGGCAGCAACCTTATTCCTTGTTGTGGCCTCTAGTTTTGGTACCAGGGAATTAGGATTAAGCTTGTTTTCGTCAGGTAATCAACTAGCTAGGGTTAGTTCAGCCTAGTTTCATGTAAACACTGTGGCAAAATATTTTTTTCAGTTTGTTTTATCTACTTAATTTATCAGGTTATTTGTTGTTCATCTAACAAAGTAAATAAGAAATTAAATAGTTGCTTTGCCTGGGTCACAAAAAATAAAACTACTTAATCTTTAGATGAAAAAGTCTCTTGCATCAAACATTTTGCTCACTGTGTGGTTTTACCAGATTCTCTAGTGAATACAGGATAGAATCATAAACACGATGTATGCACAACCAACTAGAGCTTTGTTTCACATAAAGGAAATTGCAGAGCTTGCACCATTAGTATATAATTTTCAGTTAGAACTAAAAGTTACTTCTAGCATCTTTATTAGACAGTAAATGAAGTTGTTATTAAAATTTCCTTGATTTTGAATTGGGTTAAATATTTCAAATGGTCAAATATGTATACATTTTTTTTATAGCATCTTCAGGTATGTTTGTGACCCTTCTCTGGCAATGCTTCAGCCAGCCAGCCTCGCAGATTTATATTGTGCACTCTGATTTTCTCCTACATACCCAGATATAATTGGAAATTACACTTGTGATCTCTCAAAACAAGAATTGGCGCTGTAATCTCTTTGGTACAAACACACTATTGAGGGCAGTGCAGAAGAAATGAAACTCACTGATTCTCTGTGTGAAGGAGGTAGACATCAGTTTCTACAAGGAAAAATTTTGACTTCACCTTGTGTTTGCCAAAATAACCTCCAGGTAGATTTACTCTAAATTTTTTATTTGCTAATTGCATCCATGAGAGACAAATGGCAATAATTCATACTTATTTTTCACATACTAGATAGAAACCACAGTTTACTAATATGCTAATTAATCAACAAGATGAAAAAAAATTGCCATTTACAGAGAGAGACTGAGAAAGTGAGTAGAGATTTGATACATAGTTGCCATTGTACAACTGTATTAAATATTTGAGTTTTGTTACTTATCTTACCTTTTGGAAGCAACTTGAGTAATTTAAAGACTTTGCTTTCTTCAATAAGATGCTTTACAGATAGAAAGTTTTCTTCGGGTGGGAAGATGGCACTATGATATCTAGAAGCATTGATCTCCTTTATCTTTTCCTTCATGAGGTAGCTGTTTACTTCTTGTTCATCTGCATTAAGAACAATGTCTGAACCCAGACGAGACTTTTCTTCAGTGTCTAACAAGTTTTGTCGTAATTTAAGATAGTTTGCTGTATCCATACAGGAAACGAGGAAAATGGCTTTTAAAAATATGCAGAAGGTCATCAAATTCTGCATGGTGAGTGCCGCTTAAACCTCTGCTAAACATTAATGGGAAACCTAGTATTTATGTAGAACATGTGAAGATAATGTGTCAGTATTGATTCGTTGTTTGCACGTGTCACCTTTTTTGGTTTTATCAGTTAAATACTGATTCAAGCCTTGTTCTAAAACTGGACTGAAAAGCAACTGAATTCAGAGCATTAAATGCCGGTAACTAACAAATAAAAATATTTTTATCCCCCCTAGTTTCAGCAGCTGTAGATAGCCAAAAGTCTTTGACCGACCATTTGTTTAAGCCCTTAATTGTTTTGAAACATTCGGTTACGTCTCATTTTATTGACTATGTTTCAGAGTTGGTAGGTCAGATCCCTTTAATCATTGTTCCCATTTCAAAACCTGATGAACCAGAAACATTCTAATAAATCAGTATTGCTTTAGTGTGGAAAACAGAATTATTTGCGCTTTAAATACTCATTGTTTGAAGAAATATTGTTTAATAAATGTGGAAGAACATGCTGCATATTGTTAATTTTCAGGCTTTCATTAATGTTAATCTTGTTGGTTAGATGGAATGTTTTACAACATTATTTTGTTGTACCTGTTTGGCTGATAAAAACAGTTGAATGATATTTAGTGGATTGGGGTTATTTTAAGAACAGTGTTAGGTAGTTTTCAAATGAAATCAACAAACATCGTAAAGGGAACAGAGGAGGAAGTAATTTTCATTGGTCATACTTTATTGTTTTAGCCAGGTTTTGTTTGAACATCTCTATTATCTTGCTGATAAAAGTTCTCATGAACTTTCACTATGATTATTCTTGATCACAAAGTAAAAATGCTTTCTTCTTAGTTTACTTCAACTATTTCTTTTTCTTTTTTTACCTGTGGTTGCTCTTAATGTTTTGAACAAGAAATCTAATGAAGGAAAGTGGTAAGTTCAGTGAGAGAGAGGAAACGCAGGTGGGTGATAAGGTAAGTTTCTTATTTTTTTGCTGACTTGATGTCCAGTCAGTGACAGCCAGTTAATTTAACTTGGCTTAGTGGCAAATACATCCAAAGAAGCATGCAGGTGTCTTTGTCTCATGGCTGTTGTTGATACCACTTTGTTTACTCATGACCTTGATACCAGGTGTATGTAGAATTTTTTTCCCTATAAAAGATCTTATCATCTTTGGAACAAAAGGGAACTCCAGAACACTGAACAAATTTTGGAGGCAATATTATCATCATTATTTTGAGTTCTGTGAACAAGCATCGTATTACTAGTAATACCACTACTGCTTCTGATTTTTTTTTTTTTGCAGATTAAGAATTTTAAATAACAAGGGAAGATGTAGATGGAAATTTAACTTTATTTAAATGTCGACATCTGAATCTGTGGGGGAATAATAATTTACATACCACATTTTACTTTGGTATTATACAGACTGTTTGGCTGGACAGAGATTGTAACCTATTTAATGAAGGACTGTTATTTCTGTCATTGCAATTTTTTATTGCTACCTTTCAGAAACGTTAAATTCTGAAGTTGGTTGGGAAGAGGCAATAATTAATGATCTAGGCGTAGTAGGGATTTATTTCCCAGTAACAGCAGGTGGCATTACAAGAGAAACTAAAATTTACCCAGTGCTTAGCAAAGATGCTAAATTAAATAGTTGGCCAGAAATTATTAATTATGTGTATTTACAACCATATCACAATTGAAATTATGAAATTTCATGTGAACAGGGTTGTTTATCTTAGTGTATGAGAGTCGTCATTCTACCAAAGTTTAAGTAGAAAATACTGGCAGAATTACAATGGAGCCAGCCAGGAACTTGTTTCATGAAAGCAATTGCGAATGATTTTGTGCAGTAGTCGAAAATGGATGATAAAGTTAGTAAATGGTCTGAAAGTGCACTGTATTTCAAAATGTGACAAATATACCACAAGAGGGACAACTTAAATTTGTGCAAATGACCCTCAATGCTGTTTCAAAGAGTTTGTGTTGAGCTTTATGAAAAAGGTAGAGGTTATAGATGTCAAACACATAGTACAACAACAACAGAATACAGTTGATGAGTTACAGTGAACCTTTTCAGATTATGGATTATCTGAAGAGTTGAGCTGATATAAAAGACCCCAGTTTAAGTCTGAAAATAGTGTTCGACATACTCTCTTGGAGTCCCATATCACCTTGCATCTAATGAGGCTGCCAAAAATTGTGTGTATTGTAAAAAAAATCCCTACAGAAACATATTAGCAGGAAAAGGGGGAATGTCAATGAAGAATAACTTAGCAAATTTTCTTACAGAATACAGTACCACCAGGTGCGTACATACCAAATTAATAATCAAAAGACTTTAAGAACAAGATTATGTTTGGTGAAATTAAATTTGGCACAGTTTGTAAATAAGAAATAATCTAAACAGAAAGAGCATGATGATAAATGAAAATTTGGACTAAATGATAAAGTGCACATTCTTAACCCAGCCAGGAGTATGATACGAGGACTACAGAAATGGGCACTAAGAGTAGTTGGAAAAACATTTGGAAAATGTATCTTGGAACTTCTATCTGATATATTTATTCAAATCAGATGATTTCAATCTTTGATAATCATGAATCAATGAATATTAATAATTAAGAATGAGTTAATTAAAAAAAAAACATTAAAGAAAGGTCAGAACTTGCCACATCAGATGGTATCCTAAATTGTTGTATAAACACACTGCTCTGCTTCCACTGCAAGTCAATATCTAGTGGAATTATGATAACGTTATATATATATATACAGTCAAGACAGTCATCTCTCCAGAATGATGGTTCTCAATAGGTGTGAAGGCTTAGGACTCAGCAGTAAAATTTGAAGTTATAACATGTATGTTCATCCTGTCATTACATTGTTATTTCAATGTAGCTAATTCTTTATAGGAGAAAATACTGTAGAGTATCGTTTAATTGCAGAGTTCTATAAACACATGCGCATTAGACAGTTTAAAAGTGGCAGTTATTTGATTCTCTTTCAGATACTCACCTTAGCTAGTACTGAATATATTACATCATTATTATCTTGCACTTTGTGAAATAACATGGAAAAGAAGAAACTAGCTATTGGAAATACTTATTGTAAATCACTTGTTGTCAAATGCCCCATTAGAATTTAAAATGAAAATATCACTTAATCTCCTGTAGATACAATCAACATGTTTAATTTTGATAAAGTGTGTAACCTCTGCTTGTTCAGGTGGTTTTCTTTCACCATCTTTTCATGCTGCTTTAGTCGTGTATCTGTGGTATTTGTACCACCAATCATATAAATATAAAGCCTGTTGAGCAGTTCAGCAATGTTTTGAACAGTTTTCTTCTTCAATTGTCTGATTTCCCAAAGGTGCTATATTGGATTTAAATTTGGAATCATACTGACCAGGCATTTGACTCAATTGCATTGCCATAGAGATGTTGTACCATTTAGTCACACAGTGGGGTCTGGTTGTGATGTCCTTGAATATTAATCTAGTGCCAAGTGTCTTACCTTCTGAAAGATCTGGCTACCCTCCGAGTGTAATTTTCTGCCTTTGACAAGTCTTTTCTTCAATGTTTGCAACAGCTCAGGGAGAACTGTGCAACTTACACAGTCAATCCGTCAGCAAGTGTGATATTGGCAAAATGGGAATAACAGGCTCAAAAATATTATGTTTGTACTTTTTTTAAAAGGCAGTAACAAGATCTGGCTTATAGTCAGTCATAAATTTCTCATTCCCATATTGTTTCTTTGATTTTGTAGTGATGAATGGCATAATTATTCTTGCAGATATGTAGAATTTATCAAGCGGAATGCAGAAGCATTTAAAAATCCCAAAAAGGATAATGTAGTGATGGAAAGTCTTTATCTCAAAATGATAGTTCAATCTCTGGGAGTGACGATATGTGCATATGTTATAGACCGGGATGCATGCATCTTTAAACTACTTAACATTGTCAATGGTATGCTAAATCTGCCTGAAATCACTTTATTTTCTGATATTTTAGAGAAAACCTTTGACACTATGATTAGCAAAGACTCTTTACAGCTTTTCAACCCTTCTGCTGATTGTACCACAATTAGTGAGATTCTTATCACAGAATTTAATAAAAGCTCGTGAATTAAAGTTAAAAGTGCAATAGATGACAAAGTCATGAAATTATTTCCATTACAAAAAAAAAATACTCATCAAGGGTTATGTAAATGTTATTTCTAATGGAAAACCTAGGCCTGATAACAGGGTTTTTACAAGCAGGCATACAATTCTAATGAGGAAAGGGAGAGCTGGACTGTAGACCGCTTGAATTCTTATTCCTTGCTAGATCAAGCTTTAATGGAGGCAGTGGCCATTCTTTTCCTCCTTGACATGGCATTACATAATATTAAATCACTTGCTCCACTAATTAGTTCATATTGATCAATTTTCTGTGTCAGCAGTGGCTTTAGGAATAAGCATTGCTCATTTCCATTGAAACAGAGAGAGAGAGATTTTAAAATTATCTTTTTTTCAAACAAAAACGAGACTTCCTAGTGGTGATTGTTGTTTGTGATGTGTGTCAATTCTAGCTTAATTGTGATAGGCAAAAATTCAAAATTATTTAGTCCATTAAACCATACAGCCTTAAATTTCGCAGAAGCTTTTTTTAAAATAGTGCATTCGGTTATCTGTATGTAACAAGCATCTGCTTATCAAATAAATTTAGTGCAATTTCTTTCTTTTAATTTTTCTATTACTGAAACTGTTTTGGTGAATGTGGATTTTGTGTCTGAATTGTTATTCTGCACAGATCGGCCAGGATCCTCTAATTCATTTGTGTTGGGGAAGAATTTACTAGAAGAAAATGTGATGCTTGTCCCATATTCTGTTTGAGCGGTTAAAGGAAACCAGACAAGATTCATGGATGTTGACAGATAAGAAGAGTATGGGAAGTACAAAGGAACAATTAAACATCTAAGATAGGCTGGTTCCATCAGGAATCAAGCTTAGAACTGTAGCTATGCCAAGTGAACTCGGTACAGGAATACCCCAACTTAATTAAGGGTTATGTTCCAGTTGGCTATACATAAGTCAATTTTTACCTAAGTCGAGCCACTAACATTAGCATCACTTTTACCCTCTGGCACCAGTGGGTTTCAATGGAAAAATTTACGTAAAAATGAAAAGTTTTATGCCCAACTAAACTCACTTGATGGATGTTAATGCACAACTGAGAGCGTGGGAGAGGGATGCTGGCCGACTACCACGCTCAGACCCCTACATGCATTATTCTACGCCTCTCGGTAGTGCTTACTCATACCCAGCTAGCCATAGATGGTTCTACGTAACATTTTTGCCATATCTCAAATTTGTTTTGGAAATTATTTACTACGTTAAGTTGAATTTACAAAAGTCATGGTATTCCTGTATATTTGATGATATGCAAGCTGGTCTATTTTTTCTCAAGTCTGGTATGGTTGTTATCTGATAAATCGCTATATAAAAATTAGAAAAAGTGGTTTACCATCAAAATATTTAGGCAATACTGACAATACAAGTTTACAGTTACATGTACTTGTACAGTATTACCTACTTAGTTTATGTGGTGCCCCCAATATTTTCATAAATCTATGATGATGATGACAATTTAGAGAGAGATCGGAATTAGCAATAATCTCATCTAAATGAAAATGATTGTCCACCTTTCATGGATTTGTTTGTTTGAGATTGAAATGAACACCAGTTCATGACAGAACCTGGCTTGTATTACCAGATTTTATCTAATAGCTTTTCAGCTAACTTTTCCAATTGGCTTATTGTCTGAAATACTTAAAACTGAGCTTGTTTTGAATTTTTTATTTTTCCTTTATGAGAAGAATAGAAAAAGTATGAATATATATATTGAAATAATAGGGAAATTGCAAAGATAACCTGCAAGCATCAGATGCCTTGTTTCAATAAATATTATGCAAGCATTCATTGTGGATGTGTTCGCAATGGTCTTGATCATTCACTGAAAGATTTTTGAATGCCAGGGGGTAACTTTGAGAATTACAACAATGCAAAACAAGTTTACTACAGAGTGGTAGAAAAGGAAGAAGACTCCAAGGTATGTGCATGACGACGACAAAGATGAAGACTCAAGTAGAAGCATTGCTTCTGAAACTTGAAACTGTTCATAGTTTTCTTCAAATTCGTGATGCTTTGAAATTAAGTTTGGTAGTAGGCATAACATTCCTGAACATCACATGCATATGGAAATGAATTTGATCATGAAAATAAGGGCGAAATGATATGTTTTGCTTAACAAGCACTTAATGCACTATGTAAAATCATTTTTCTAAATCATGGTGATCATCTTGCTTCAGTTACTATGAAGAAAATGGCAATTCAAAAAGGTATGGTATATGATGATCATGCTATTATCAAATATGCATTGCCAGAGAAAAGTGTTGGTTCTCCTGTGCATATCTTTTCTAATGGATGAAATCAAGAGATTAGTTGGTGTATTTCATGATTTTATTGTAATGTCTCAACACCATTTTGAGTATTTGATGAATGGGAAACAACTTATTTCACTATAAAGCATATAGAGAAATTTTAAAAAAAAATACATGGTGGCAAAAGCAGTGAATTTCACATTGTCTGATATAAATATCCACATGTTACTTTCTTCATTCCACAGGAGAGCGATTAATGGCAACAAAGAAGAATTTCCTCGGTTTGTAAACAACCAATCCTCAATGTACAAAGGATACATAGAATATTATCTAAACAGATGCTCAAATTGGTGCCGACATTCCACAATTTGTTTAAGGCTTTGACAAATTTGGGGACTAGCCAAAAAAAAGGCACTGGATTGTGCATCTGTAATACTAATTTACAGTAAGTTGAGGGTCTTGAATCACACATCAATGATTGAGAATCTAGAAATGATAGAAATGTGCTATCACATTGACTTCTGCAGAAACCTCTCAAAGGACAATATCTTGTTCAGTTTAATGGTTTGCGTACAAGAAAATGATGAAGTATGCTTTAGACAAGTTGTCAGTAGCCATTCTACCTGAATGCCATGTTTCTTCATTACCACATTTGTCATTGAGTACATAAAACATTTCATTAGTCCAAAGCATCCCATTATACTATGCAATTGCAAAGACAAATCCAAACTATTTATGAAGCATAATTTACATGTTTATGTCCAGCAAAAACAAAATGTTAGTCTTTTGAGCGTATAGTGATGGACTACAAAATGGAATTAGAATAAATGCATTTTCAGGAAGAAAAACTTTAAATTATAGTAGCATTATTATGATCACATATCAGCTGAAGACTTCCAACAAGACTGGACGGAAATGCTATTTATTTTAGAAATGCATGTGAAGAATGAAATCCTGAATTATTCAAACTGACGATGTGCACTATTACCAAAATGGCAGACTATGTTCCTTGTTGCAAAAAGAGAGAGGACTGCCAATAAAGATGCTTATGGACATAAAAATCCAAACGATCATCGTTTTGCTAAAGCTATGACCTTTCTAATCCAGTATTACAGCCAGAGACATGATATAGTTACAGAAATGTATGCTCTCAGTGGATTACAAAGTGATGGTGGAATGAACAACAGTACTGCAAAATTGATTGTCCTGAATTGAAAAAAGCTGAAAGAGTTTTTAGATAAACACAAAGACACATGAAAGTATTTTTTAAAAAAAAAGTGTGTTGATGTAACAAAGGACATTTGCTTATAAATCGGA